>LOJH01031681.1:0-16756 GCA_001685095.1 Ellobius talpinus
GAAAAGCAGGCCTGCTCCCTTATCACTACACATGGGGATATGGACATGTAGTAAAATGGACAGAAGTACATGCCATACAGCTGGCATGAGAGCTTCAAGAGAGAATCACCATAAGGCTGACTTTCTTGATCTTCACCTTTATGAGATAGCCCAGAATCTTTACTATTGCCTCTCATATTTTCTGCATTACCAAACTAATTACTTAAAAAACTCTAAGTTTTTTACGAAAGTGGTTTTAAAAGAGAATAGCATCTTTTTAGGGAAGAAGACTCTAACTTGTTCATGAGTAAAGACCATTTGTATGAGGAAGCAGAGATGTATATTATTTTTATTATCTTTTCAAAAATATCATCTCATAATTCCTATCGAAATTCCAACACAATTCTTCACAGAAATTGAAAGGACATTTTTAAACCTCATATGGAAACAAACAAACAAACAAACAAACAAAACCAGGATAGCTAAATCCATCCTGAATAATAAAAGAACTGCTGGAGGCATCACCATCCCTGATCTTAAGCTGCAATGCAAAATTATAATAACAAAACAGCATAGCATTGCCATAAAAGCCATGGTGATCAATGGAACCAAATTGAGGAACCAGATGCAAGCCCATATACACCTAAGGACACCTGATTTTTCATAAAGAAGCCAGAAATACACACTAGGAAAAGGCAGCGTCTTCAACAATTGGTGCTGGTCAAACTGAATGTCCGCATGTAAGAGAATGCCAGTAGATTCATTCTGATCACTTGCACAAACCTCAACTCCAGATAGATCAAAGTCTTCACAAAATCAGATACATTGAACCTGATTGATAGAAGAGAAAGTGAGGAATAGCCTTGAATGCGTTGGCCCAGGAAAGAAATTTCTGAACGGAACACCGAAACACAGGCTCTAATAGTAGCAACCAATAAATGAAATCTCAAGAAACTATATGGCAAAAGACCATCATCCAGACAAAGCAGCAGAGTACAGAATGGGGAAAAATCTTTATTAATTATACATCCAATAGAGAATTAATATCTAAAATATATAAAGAACTAAAAAAAGCCCTGGATATCAAGAAAGAAAATAACCCAATTAAAAATGGAGACAGAACTAAGCAGAAAGGTCTTAAAAGATGAAATGCAAATGGTCGAGAAACACTTGAGGAACTGTTCAACATACTTCGTCATCAAGGAAATGCAAATCAGAATTACTTTGTTATTCATCTTACACCAGTTAGTTGCCAAGATCAATAAAACAAATGACAACTCATGCCGGCGAAGATGGAGTAAGGGGAACCCTCATCCATGGCTGGTGGGTGTGCATACTTGTACAGCCACTATTAGAATTAGTGTGGCTGCTGTTCCTCTGGAATCTGGCAATAGATCTACCTCAAGATGCAGCTATGCCATTCTTGGGGATACACCCAAAGAACTCTATATTCTCACTACAAAGACACTTGCTCATCCGTGTTCATTGCTGCTCTATTCATATTGTTCAGAAACTGGAAGCAGTCTAGATGCCCTTCAACAGATTTTAAAAAATGAAATTCACAGGTGGATGTATGGAGCTAGGGAAAATTCATTCTGAGTGAAGTAACCCAGATTCCAAAAGATAAATATAATATGTGTTTGCTCATATGTAGATATTAGCTTTTAAGTTTTCAATAGACTTGGCAAAGTCTGTATAACACCCCTGTCCCATCATAACTATGTAGACATTTTCCCTTTCTTCATAGTCCCTTAAAACCTGACCTCTGTGGTTATACAGAAATGGGAAGATTAAAAGGAGGGGGGATGAAAAGGATAAAAGATGGAATACAGGAGAGACAGTTGAAATTAAAAGCCATTTGAGGGGGCATATGGAAATCTACTAGAGTAGAAGCTTCTTAAAATATACACATATATGGAAAAATCTTAAGAGGGGTCACAAGATAATGGAGGAGACAAAGCTCTAACAAGACGTCTCTCACTACCAGGCAAAACCTCCAATGCCCGAAATGCGTTACATCTAATTGAACTGTTGACCAAAGGGATTTCATGGAAACCCCCAAAGAACTCAAGCTGCTTGCCAAACCTCTCAGTCATTCTCCACAAACTGGTGGGAAGACCCTATTGCTAAAGGTAACACCTTTATATCTCAATGAACACAGGGAAATTTAACTAGTGCCTACCTAAAGCCTTCACCCCTACTACTAACTAGTGTTCACGGCACTGGAAGGTACTTTGCCTGCTACCAGAGAGAAAGGTACACACCAACCCAGCTACAAACCTGGCAATCATACAAGGGTGACCTGCCTGTGTGATATACAATAGTGGCACAGACATTGTGGGATTAATCAACCAATATCTGATTGGATTTAAAATCCACTCTGTGACATTGAACTGCTTGTTTGTCCCGGCCACCCAGAACCGAAATAACCACACAGAAACTGTATTAATTAAATCACTGCTTGGCCTATTAGCTCTAACTTCTTATTGGCTAACTCTTACATATTAATTTCACCCATTTCTATTAATCCATATATCACCACAAGGTCATGGCCTACCAGCAAAGTTTCAGCACATCTATCTCTGNCTGCTTGGCCTATTAGCTCTAACTTCTTATTGGCTAACTCTTACATATTAATTTCACCCATTTCTATTAATCCATATATCACCACAAGGTCATGGCCTACCAGCAAAGTTTCAGCACATCTATCTCTGGTGGTGGATCCATGGCGTCTCCCTGACTCTGCCCTTCTTTTTCCCAGCATTCAGTCCAGTCCTCCCCACCTACCTAAGTTTTGCCTTATCAATAGGCCAAGGTAGTTTCTCTATTCATTAATGGTAATCACAGCACACAGAGGGGACTCCCACATCACCTGACACTGCTCAGGTGGTAATCTGAGACTAGACAGGCCATGGGCCATGTGGAGAACCACATGCTTTTGTTCTGCTAAAGGAACACAGCAATTAAATGACTCCTAATGCCATTCTGCTATACCCATAGAGCAGTATCTTGCTCAGCCATTATCAGAGAAGCTTCCTCTACAGTAGGTGGTCACTAATACAGATGATACCCATAACCAAAGAGCGAGAGATCTTGGAACACTTGGTCTTTAATGGGATGTCTTCATCAAACCTCTCCCCTCAGGGCTCAGTGAACTGTGCATTTGAGGAGGCAGCAAGACTGTAAGAGCCAGAAGGATTGGATGACAAGGAACTAGTGCCTTCCAGACACAACAGGATCAATGCATGAGGAAACCCACAGAGACTGTGCCAGGATACACACGTTTTTGATTTTACTGCTCTAGAGGTGGTGGCACCTGGGAGGGCGAAGCCTAAAAATGAGGTGAACCAAGGTCTCATGCAATAGCCAACTTTATTCAGGGCATCACACAGTTTACACTCTCAGGGTTAAGGAGAGTCACATGAGGAAAGGGAAATCCCAAGGACAGGGTGCACATATAAGGCAAGCCACACTTGATGAAACCATGTTCTTCCTAAGAGGCATACAAACAAATATGTATGGGTAATCAGAAGTAAGCTCACTTCCACCCACTACACCAGAGAGGAGCATAAATACACATCCCAAGAACAATTCCATGTTTTTGAAGAAATTGAGATTACAAGACTCTTGTCTTGATTTCTTGGAGTTTTCTCACAAACACTCAGAGTTCTCATAAGACTCTATTCTTGGACCATGTTCTGACACAGGTTCAAGCCAGTAGGCACCCAACACAGGGACAGGGGAGTGGATGTGAGCTCCCATCCCTAATCCAGACGCTATCTCCAGTTGACAAATGCTTTCAAAGGAAAAGCTAGTTTTCTCCAATGGTGTCTCACTGGGCATACAACCTACTTAAGGATGGGGAACATTCCCAGCAGAAGAGGGTCAACACAAAATTAACTCAATGGGAATTTTTGGAGATTTTTCTTTGTCTCATACTGCTTTGTTTGATCATTTTAAAAAAATCTATTGCTTATACCATAATATTGTGGTTTTGTTTTGGTGTGCATGTGTGTGTGTATTTGCTTTTACTTTTTTTTGGTTGGTAGTGTTTTTTTAAATTTGTTTGCTTTTTGTTTAGTTGTAATTGTTTTGCCTGTTGATTTTTTTGGATGGGTGGGGAGGTAGGGAGAATCTGGAAAGAGATGAGGGATCAGAATATATCATATGAAAAATAATTTATTTTCAATAAAAAATTTTATTGCATGTAATCATTAAATATGATAGCTTGTTACATAAGGGCATTTTCATACAAGCATATATTGTAAGTTGAGCATCATTCTCCCTGATACTTCTACCTACTTTCTCATTGTTCACCCCCATACCTTCTACCCTCACCCCTTCCACTAGTCTCTCTGTTCCTTTTTACAGTTTAGTTTCAACTTTCATCTCATATATAATTAAGATTTGAAATATTTATATAAAATATAGGAACTATACATGAAAGAAAACATGATATTTGTCTTAAGGAGACTGACTTAATTTATTTACATCTACTTTCCTGCAAACACCATTGCTTTGTTCTTCTTCTTATTGCACATGCACCACACTTTTGACCTCGTCCTCTGTTGCTGGACACATACATAGGTTGGATCCATCGCTTCATTATTGTAAATGGTGCTGCAATATACTTTGATGTGCAGGTATCTCTGTGCGGTGTTAACTTGGAGCCCTTTGAGTAAATGCTCAGGTGTAGTACAGGTGAGTCATATTGTAGATTTATCTTGATTTTGTAAAAAGCCTTCATACTGATTTCCATAGTAGCTGGATACACTCCTACCAGCAGGGTATAAAGGCTCCTTTTTGTTCGTATACTGAATTTATTGTTATTTGTTTTCTCAATGGCTGCCATTATGACTTGTGTGAGATTGACTCTCAGTTTAATTTTGATGGTTTGTGGAGTTAAACGTTTTTTGTTGCTGTTGCTTGTTTTTGTTTGTTTTGTTTTGTTTTTCGAGGACAGAGTTTCTCTATGTAACAGTCCTAGCTGTCCTGGAACTTGCTCTGTAGACCAGGATGGCCTCAAACTCACAGAGATCTACTTGCTTCTGCCTCCCGAGTGCTGGAGGCTAAACTTTTTAAATATTAGTTGGCCATTTGTGTTTCTTCTTTTGAGAATTCTTTTTATTTCATTATCTCATTTATGGATTTGGCTACTTGGTTTCTTATTTAGTTTCTTGAGCTTTTGAATATTGTAGAAATCAATCTTCTGTCAGATGGACAAGGTAACAAAGATCTCTCATTTCATTGGATTCTCTTCACTTGATTAACTGTTGCCTTTGCTGTACAGAAGGTTTAGTTGTTTGAGATCCCATTTGTTGATTGTTGTCATTATCTCCCGAGTAACTAAAGTTCTATTTAGAAAGTCCTTGCCTGTGCTTATTTCTTTGAAGTATTTCCATCACTTTTTCGTCTAAATGATTCAAATGTTACATTAAGCTCTCTGATTTATTTGAAGTTGATTTTTGTGCAGGTTGTAATGGCTGGGTTAGTGTCAACTTGCCACAAGCTAGAGTCATCAGAGAGGGAGGAGCCTCAATTGAGGAGATGCCTCCATGAGATCCAGCTGTAAGGCATTTTCTCAGTCAGTGATCACTGGGGGAGGCCCAATCCATGCTGGGTGGTACCATCCCTGGGCTGATGGTTGTGGGTTCTATAAGAAAGCAGGCTGAGCAAGCCATGGACACAAGCCAGTAAGCAGCACCCCTCCATGGCCTCTGCATTAGCTCCTGCCTCCAGGTTCCAAACCGGTTTGCGTTTCTGTCTTGACTTCCTTTGGTGATGAACAACAATTTGGAAGCAAAATACAAATAAACCATTTCCTCCCCAACTTGCTTTTTGATCACAGTGTTTTGTTGTAGCAGTAGAAATCCTAAGACGAGCAATGGAGAACTAGTTTCATTTATCTATTATACATGTGGGTGTCCAGTTTCCCAGCACCATTTGTTGAAGAGGCTATCTTTTCTCCAGTGCATTTTTTGCCATCTTTGTTAAAGAATTGGATGGATAGAGCTGTGTGGGTCTATGCCTATTCTATTCTGTCAATTTACATGTTGGGTTTGAGCCAGTATCATGTTGGTTTTTCCCCTATGGCTCTGTAGATCAACTTGAAATCAGATATGGTGATAGATACCTTAAGCATTATCTTTATTCTCAGGTTTGCTTTGTCTATCAAGGGTATTTTATTTGATATGGGTTTTAAGATTTTCCCCATATTTCTTTGAAGAATGGTATTGGGTTTTGATTGGGATTGAATTGGCCCTATAGATTCCTTTTAGTTTAGTAAAGTCAGTCTCACATATTAACTCTTCCAACTCATGAAAGAGGACTTTCCATCTTCTAATGTTTTCCTCAATTCATTCTTCAGAGTTTTGAAGTTTTCATTGTAGAGGTCTTTCATTTTCTTGATTAGCTTTATTCAAGCATTAAAAATAGGTGAATAGAAGATACCTGTGGTAGTTTGAATTTAATTGGCCTCCAAAGGCGCATAGGGAGTGGCATTATTAGGAGGTGTGGCATTGTTGGAGTAGGTGTGGCCTTGTTGGAGGAAGTATGTCATTGTGAGGGGAGGCTTTGTGGTCTCCTACGCTCAAGCTACACCCAGTGTGGACCCAGACTCTTTCTGCTGCCTGCAGCTCAAGATGTAGAATTCTCAGCTCCTTCTCCAGCACCATGTTTGCCTGTGCATTGTCATGTCCCACCATGGTGATAATGGACTAAACCTCTGAAACTGTAAGTGAGCCACCCCAATTAAATGTTTTCCTTTATAAGAATTGCTGTGGTCATGGTGTCTCTTCACTGCAATAGAAACCCTAACTAAGACAATGCCATTTGTATGGCTTATTTCTGGCAGTGCCATCAAAGATGACTTCATTCAACCCCTCATATACAATATATAAAACAGAAGGACTAAAGGATGGTGTCTTCTACATTCCTGTTAACACATCTACCAAGTCTTAAGAATGCTATCCTGTAAGGTCGGCTATTCCTATCTCAGCAAAAATTGGAGTTGTTTTTCCTGGTTTCTTGAACTCTAAAAATTAGAATCCAATCTCAAATTTCTTAAATTCACTTTTCACTACACTACTGATTTGCAGTACCTTTTGTAAGAACTAAACTTCTGGCACTGCGAAGGTGAAAAGGTCAGCGGGGGCAGGGCTCAAGCCTCCCCGTTTGTGGACTGGGTACTACACAGCCCATGATTCCCCTCTGGACAGCTGGAGCTGATGCCTGGAAGGCAATGATGGTGTGAGGAGGTTTTGAGCGTGATTGTTCTACTGGAATTGACCTCTTGACCTTTAGCGAGCCCCTTCTCCTGACATTAAGGAGAACTAGCTCGGGTTACCTTTCGCAGTGAGAGTGCTGGTGTCAAGGTGAGAGACTCATGGGACAGATCTCACCCTGTACCATACACAGTACAACAAGGTTGTAGCTTGTGGGTAGGAAGTAAATGTTCTGTTACGCCAGAATGTTGACAGTGAGTTATATATAATTCCCGCAGCAAGAGATGATTAATGCAGCTAACAAAGCCTTGTGAGGGGACAGGTAGGAGACAAAGTCGAGGGGCCTCTGGGTAATGATTCGCTATATCTAAAAATGAAGTCACAGTACTCAAATAGCACCCCCATGACTAGAGTCTGACACTCTTTATGTCACATTTGATATATAGTTTTAATATTTAGTAGTAGTATTAAAACCCAGGCATTAATGACAGTCCTAGACAGGATCCAGTAATGGAGACACCCCTTGGGAATAAGATTGAGATTTGGAATGCAACGCGTGCTAGAACTTTTTATGTTCTAGAGAAATATATGTTAGGTCAGTTTTCTGAAGAATACACGAGTTTTAGTGAAGCACTCATAATTGTGTCTTTCTGATAAAACCCTGAAGGCAATGACTAAAGACAAAGGTCAGTTCCCATGTCTACAGGATGAGATGTAAAAGGTTCCCGTTCATCTGTGTAACAGTAAAGTCAGTTCCCATGCCTACAGGATGAGATGGAGAAGGTACCCGTTCATCTGTGTAACAGTAAAGTCAGTTCCCATGTCTATAGGATGAGATGGAGAAGGTACCCGTTCATCTGTGTAACAGTCAGGTCAGTTTCCATGCCTACAGGATGAGATAGAGAAGGTACCCGTTCATCTTTGGAATAGTAAGGTCAGTTTCCATGCCTACAGGACAAGATTGAGAAGGTACCTGTTCATCTTTAGAACAGTAAGATTGCACCTGTTTAGGTAAATACAAATAGAGTTACCACTACTTTTATAGCAAAAGTGTTTGACTCTGCCAGTAATAGCTTAATTAATAGGAGCACTGGTATTTCTTTCACTTGAACACAAGCTATATATTCAATATCATGCTAATAAATAGATGATACAGTAAAATATCAAGGCAACACAATGGCTCAGACTTGTCCCTGGAGTCCCTCTGAATGGGGCTTGACTGTGCTCAGTGACTGCAGCCACTGGAACAGGTTTAACTTGTTTGTCTGAGGCAAACAAGGTTTTGTCTTCCAAAACTTTGGAAGAAGACAGTTATATGTCACTGTTCCTGGCATTAAGCAGGGACAATCATGCCACCTTTCTGCTTTACAAAACTCCCAGGAAGGAGTGCTCAATTTGATGCTCATGTGAAGTATAATTACCCACTTCTCTTCCTTTACAGCATGCTTTCAGAGACAGGACATCAGGCCAGGAAGCACGCAGTATTCCGCCTATACTAATAGCAAGCATGTACTTTTGAAAGCATTCCTCAATAACACTCCCCCAAAAATACCATCTCTGATTCTTTGAATAGTTCATGAATATTATAGCACCTCAGAAAGGATTGCTATAGCAAAAATAATAGGAATTCATTGAATAATGAATTCACAATTTCAATTATAAGTAAGTGATAGATGGTTAGCATGTAAAAGCTTCCATCTCTGCCCATGGTCCCCAAGTTGTCCCACTGACAGGGTCATGGTTACTCTTGTGAAAGGGATTATAAATGAAGCAATCCTTCATCCTGTTCCTAGGAAAACATCTCTCGTCCTTAAGGGTTCATCCCAAGGCTGACAACTGAATGAAATTTTCTAGAAGTATCCCATGCATATGGGATTCCTTCCTCCTTTCAACCTAGTTTGTGTCCCAATCACCTCATAAAGCAAACAGTGCTAACAATCACTCTGAATTATTAGTGAGAATTTCCACCGAGCTTTAAGATATGTAGTGGTTCAGTCAGCATCTCATTTCTTCTCTGCAACACTCTGCAGAGTCTATATCATTTCCACAACACATAGAGAAACCAAGCACAGATCCAAAAGATAGCTCTAACTCCAAAAGTGATGGTCTTATCAACACAGCTTCAATATTTGATTTACCTTTGCATAGAGCATGAGGTTTGGCCCCCTACTCATTTGGCAAGATTTTTTTGTTTTGTTTTTCCAGTTTTTCGAGACAGGGTTTCTCCATAGCTTTGGAGCCCGTCCTGGAATTTGCTCTGTAGACCAGACTGGCCTTGAACTCACAGAGATCCACCTGTTTCTGCTCCCCCTGCCCTAAGCGCTGGGATTAAAGGTGTGTGCCACCGCTTCCTGGCTTGGCAAGTTTTTGAGGGCGAGTACCATTATGGAAAGATGCCCATACCCCACCACAGGGTTCTGAATAGTAAATAGTCAAGAGGCACTTTATTTCCTGCGGTCCAGAAGTACACCCCATTTCTGAAACTAAGAGCCTTTTAAACTGAAACATTTGTCAAAATGATGTCTTGCTTCATATGGTAGCATTTTCTTCTTTTTTTTTCTCGAGTGTTATTAATCCCCAGGTGTTTCTGAAAGAATTCCATCTTAAAATCAAGTTGTTACAGAGGCAATCAAGTGCAATTCAATCCAAGCTTCTCCAAAAAGAGCTTACCATAAAGGCAGATTCCTTAATGTTTTCCCACTTCTTAGTCGCGGAGAAATTCAGAGGGGAATACTAAAAGGAAGGAACCCCAGAGAAAGAGTCGTGAGAACTGTGGTGTCCAGTGAGCCAAGATCTCTGGCTGGGCACTGTTGGATGAATACAGAGTTGTGATCCAAACATGGAGGTGAGATGGAAGCAGAGTCCCAGGCTGGCTCGGATAGTCTGTTTTCTCAACTGTAGCTTGAGGGAAGTCCTAGAAGCCTGGTAGAGAGATGGAGGAAGAGATTAAAGTGCTCCTGCATCTGACTTGTCTTGCTTGGGGAACTGATGTTGTGGTTTGAAAGGAACCATAGTAAACAATTCTTTCCATGAAGATGGCTTACACAAGGAGGCAGAACTGAAAGGAGCTGCTCCTTTAAGAGGGGTTGAGAATAAGGGAGGGAGGGGTGTGTGTGTGTGTGTGTGTTCCATGAAAAAAGAGACAATAGAGGCTGTGGTTGAAATTAGCCAAAAGGGATACCTGAAGGAGTGACTTCCCTGAAGCACCAGCCTTGAAGAAGGCTCAGGGCATGGGGGGAGGTGTCCCAGAGAAGGATGCCTTTTCCACCAAACTGAAGGAAAGAGATAGGTGTAGGCACACATGCAGTGTGTTCAGAAGTGTGCACTGGGGTCAAGAGAGAATGCTGAGTGACCCTTAAGTTCTTTGCTAAGGATGAGGATGTAACACATAGGAGAGCAGCTGCCCAGGCTGCAGAGACACTGGAGAGCTGCCCTGTGCTTATGCAACTGTGCGTGATTCCCGAGATGGGAGAATTTATAATAGAGATATTTCTCCTAGGTCTAGAGGCTGAGGAGTCTCCTATCAAGATAGCCTCAGGTTTGGTGCCTGGCAAGGGCTACTTTCTGCTTCCGGTCACTCTGTCCTCCAAGGTCAGAGTCCTCACATGGTGGAAAAGCCAAAAAGGAACCAAAAGAAGAGAGAAGTTCCCTCCAGCCCCTTTGTAAGGTGCAGATTCACCATGAAGTACTTAATTACTTCCCCAAAGGTGCCCTCTTGATAGAACTACAATGGGTGAATCCAGTTTCACACACGAATTTCTGGGGAACCTTCAGACCACAGTAGAGACCACTTGCAATAGGAGTGGTTTATGCAGTGTCCTGGGTTCCTTTTATGGAGTTAACTATTGGGGTAAATAAAGAGGAGAAAGTGGAAGATAATTCTTATGGATATAAGAAGGAGATTTTTAATTTTTTTAATATTTATTTATTTATTTAATTTTAGAGAAAATGGATTTGGTGGAAGAGTTAGGCTGATGGGAATTCCAGGTGGGAAGAATGTAGGTATGCATGATGTATGTCACTTGTTTTGGTTTAAGGTGTTCCCAAAAGGCCACCACAACCCTGTTTCAAATAGAGTGTCACAGATGGACTACAGAGCCAAACAGAACTATCTCCCACTCTTCAAAACTGTTTGAGTTCTTTTTCTGAGGTATTACTCTAAGGACATTTATCCCCTACTGATGACCTAGCAAGAAAGTATCTATCTCTTGGTGATAATGTGAACGTGGTATTCCGTGACCACTCACTATTTTTGCCTTCCAAAGCTAATAATTTTAAAGCGCTTAACTCAAGTACTTGATTGGTTTCAATATGCTTTATTGCAGTGCGGATGACATCATTTCTTAATAATGCCATTAACACTGGTAAAAATGAATTCTAGGGATGAAGAGATGGATCTGTGGTAAGAACATACTGGCATTAAGAGCCTAGCTCAAACTCTGTCACCTGTGTTCAACACAATAAGAACTAAAAAAAGCCGAGTATGGCTGTGCATGCATAAAACCCAGCCCTGGAGGGTCAGCAACAAGTGGTATCTGGGAGTTCACTGGTTAGTCAGCCTAGGGGAAATGGTGAGCCTCAGGCTCACTGTGAGACCCTGTCTCAAGAGAAAAGGGCAGCCTCTGGCCTCCATGTGCAACTATACCTTCAGCCGCAAACCCCAGCACACAGACACAGTGAAGTCTGTTGGAGTGTGTAATGTTACATTACTGTTGAGGGAATACTGGTTTGGTGAGGACCTGAGGTGGGTCTTACATGCTGACCAATATCTTTTTAGGGTTCTACAGGCATTCTTACATTTAAATTAAGTGTACATAGTTTTGTTTGTGAAAAGTTCTGGATTACAATGCACTTCTCAGGACAATGTTGAACTTTCATAACATGTTTTAAAAGAGAATCCAGCTTTAGCGTCACCGAGGCTTGATTAAAATTTCTACCGCACAGTTTGTTCATACCCACGGCTAATTCTGTAGGCTGAGCCTGGAAACTGTTGCTATGCTGATCACTGGGTCGCTGAAGTAAAATTCGGGCACCAATTGTGTTCATTTATTACGTTTTTGACATATCATGCCAGGACAAGCACAAAGAAGGGAAGTAAAAGTATTCGCCAGATTAATATTGATATGAAAGTTATGCTAAAGAGCACCCAGCACTGGCAGAAACACTGGCAAGGTTTTTAGAGAATCTCCTATCTGAGAGGAAACAGGGTCCTTTTCCTGCAGTTTGGGACAGTCGCCTGCCCTTGCCTCCCAATTCTGTTTGTGCAGGTAAGAGGTGAGCTGTTCACTCTCCTGTTAGGTAGTAAAGCTGTAATGCTCTTTTCCTTCTTGAGAATGGTCCTTTGGGGTAAGGCACCAGGACACATTAGGAGCTGGGCTGCAATATAAAGTGTCATGTCCCTTGTTCAGGCTTCAAGCAGTAAAAGTCAGATTGTTTTTGTTTTTGTTTTAACTTTGGACTATTTATTTGTACCTTTCGTCTCTACATAAGATTGTAAACAGTGTGAAATAAAACACAACTATTCTATTTAACTTTGTAAATACTGAATGGATAGACTTAGACATTTTTATCAGAAAATCAAAATTATATTTGCAGGGAACGAGTGGGCCGTAGCTGCAGCTCACTGATAGAGTGCTTGCTTAGACTACCAAGGCTGGAGTCCAATGGTTAGTGCCACAGGAGAAGGAGGAGAAGGAAGAGGAGGGAAAGGAGGGAGAGGAGGAAGAAAGGAAGAAAAAGAAAAGAATGAAAATAAAACCTAAAAACCTAGGTAAGAATAAAATCCAATGAAGAACAAATTGTTTTGTGAGTCTCTAGTAGGTAAAGACTTAGTCTCCCACACTCTATTTCATAGACCTGGGGAAATACCTTGGAATGTATCTTGTATCTGGGCCAAGTAGAGTGGTGCTCAAAGCATGGTGTCTATCACCAGCCAATACTTTTGTTAAAAATGTCCTGTCTCAAGAGAAGGGCTTGTAAGTCCCCACCCTTCAGCAGAGGAGCTGTTGGCATTTCATGTCTACTAAAGGAGGGGGAGGAGCTTTTCTTTGGATATGTGGCTACTGATGGTTTGCTCAAGTCACAGATGGCCCCACACTCACTCCCACATGGTCAGCACTAAATAGACTCAGGAGCCTATTAATCATCATCATTATCATCTCCATCATCATCCTCACCATAAAGGATGTCATCAAGTCCAGAGAGCTAGGGTTGGTGGGACCCAGGGAGAGCTGCAGCAAGGTTATGGTACGGATAAGAGTAAAACACATTATATACACGTGTAATCTTTTCAAAGAATTAATAAAAATACTATTCTTAAAAGATGTCCCAGAGCTGGAGAGATGGCTCAGAGGTTAAGAGCATAGTACTGCCAGTGCAGAGAGCTGAGTTCAATTCCCAGCATCACTTCAGTGGGTCAGTAACTAGAGCTCCAGGGGGACCAAACGCCATGTGCACAAACACACAGAATTAAATATGTAAACATAAACAGATCTTGGCCAGGTGCGGTGGCACACACCTTTAATCATAAGTACTCAGAAGGCAGGCACAGGCAGATCTCTGTGAGTTTGAGGCTATCTCGGTCTACATAGCAAGTTCTAGGACACCCAGAGTTGTGTAGTGAGACACTGTCTTGAAAAACAAAACAAGAAGAGCAGAACTCTTGACTTGGACTTTCTTCCTCCAAAACCAGAATCGACGATGACCTCTTGTGTTTCAGCCCACTTGAAGTTTGAAGTTTGGCTCAAATTCTTGGGAACCGCTGTCTAGTTCTTAAGCATTGTGTAATCAGAATCCCCTGGAGGGCTTTATGGGTATACACATTTATGCCTCACCTTTGCAAGGATTGGTTCCAACATCTGCAAATCCTCAGTGGCTCTAGTCCTTCATTTATATGACACACACACACACACACACACAGAGAGAGAGAGAGAGAGAGAGAGAGAGAGAGAGAGAAGGTGGTTCTCATCTTGGTGGTCTGTAGACCAACATGAGAAATTCTTGCTTGACCTAGCATTTAAGTTTGGCAAAATTGGTAATTTTCTCACAGAATCTGCCTTCAAGTTGAACAAAACCCTGTGCTGTCTGTCACTCCTTATTTACCCTAAAAAAAGCTGGCTGATAGGGGTGTGAGAGCTTCACTGTCCCTCTGCAAGGGACTTAGGGCACATATGCCCCAGGTGAGGGTATGTAAGCCAGGTAATATTTGAGTTTCATTACAGAGACACATACTAAAGAGAAACAGTGAGACCCACACTCCATAGAATATAATTTTCCAGGTGCTCAGTCAAGGTCAGACACAACTGAGGCTCATATTTTCCCCTAGAGGTAACAGCTGGATAGAACTACTTAGGGAAAAGAATCTTTGGTCCTTGTATATACTGCTATGAGCACACATGATCTAAGTGAGGTCATCATTACAGCAAGTTTTGGGGGTTTGTTGATTTAGGGCACAGTGTATATAAAGATATCTAGCTATAATATGGAATTAGACACATATTTTATTTCTGTATTAAACCTTTTATAGATGAGTGATGAAAAACTCATTTGTATTTTAGTACAGGCACATCAATTTCTGATGAAAATGAAAGGTATTAATTGTTATTTGATTAGGTCAGTTGTCTGTTTTCAGTTAGGTATCAGTACAAAACTAAGGCATTAATAACAAACATTCCCTTGTCATTGTACTTAGTTTTTTTTGTCATCATCAGACATGGTCTCTGATGCTATAGTTCTACCTGCTATGTAAAATACTTTTAATCATTGCTTTCTTAATTGAAAGTTAATTAAAAGGAAAACGTAAATTTTGTGTTTTGGGCAAATGGTTGAAGTTGAGGAAACTTCAAAGCCACCTTTCTCATGAATTTAGAGCAATTCCTTTTACCACTTTTCTATGGCTGAGCTTCTAATTTGTCTCCTGATACAAGCAGCTCTGCAAAGAACTCTTCCATCTAAATGTTGTTCGTGTCCATAATGGGTCCCTTCAGAGCCTTCCCAGATGTGGGGCTGAGTGAGAACACAGTCATTAGACCACGCTCAAGTTGGAAATTAGTGTCCATCAGCCAGGTTTATAAGGCATTTAGGAGGTTAGTAAAACAGCATTTACAACCCATGGCTATGATTTCTTCTTCATTACTCGAAGGGTCACTTAATGCAGTTGCCTTTAAAGATTTTTCTGGGACCAAATGGCAGTTCTGAGCCAGGGAAAGGCCTATGGTGGGGGAAAATGATTGGCTGGAAGATCTGGTTTACAGTTAATGTTAACCTTTCTACTTAATTAGCTTTGTGATCTTGGGCGAGTCCTAAGCTATAATTTTCTCATCCATAAAATTGTACTAAAAATAATATACTACCTCACTGAGATGCGATTAAATGAAATGATATACATGAAAATGGCTTGTAAATGTTGAGCATGATATAAAATGTTAGCTGTTGGTATTACAAGTGTGATATACATTTCCCCACCCTTAAGGGACTCTAAAAGAACAAATCTATGACTTCAGAGGTACAAGTCATCTCATGCAGTGAAGATAATCCCTTAACATCATCGGGGTAATGTCTACAAGAAGAAGATGAAGACAAGAACTACATCGTGGAAAGAATCTGTTTCTTTACTGATACTCCTTTGCCGGGGAATACTAGGAACTGGCACGTCATTGCAGGGAACATAACTAGTGGCTTTTACCTTCTTATTCCTCTCCGAAGCTGTGAATACATTAATTACTCAGCAGTCACATGACTTGCCATTCTAGAATTAGTCTGGTGGGTTAGGATTTCTGAGTCCAGGTTAAGACGGACACTTCCTGGCATCTATAGGTTGCCAGAAAAGCAAATGGTCCCCACTGAGACTGCTGCATTACAGCATGCGCTGTATCGGGAGACATCTGGAAATGGGTGGGGGCAGGTAGTCTATTGAGCTGCCTGCCAGAAACCCCTGGTGTTGGCCAACTCCAGTGAGTAAAACAGGGTAGAAACGCAGTGTATTCAGAAGGGCTAGAGGCCAGCATTGAGGGCCTCTGGGCTCTAGTTAGCTCAGACACTTCACCATCCAGGGCATCAATGTTATGAATACAGCAGGGGAGCTGGATGGCCTTCAAGCTGTCTTCTCTGAGATTTCCAGAAAGATTCTGGGGCTAAAGTAAATGGAAATTGAGAGATCATCATTGATGTGGGCAGAGAGGTTACAGCTGGACATGGGGTGGGGGTGAGGGAACAAAGCTTCTACTCTGACATCACAGTGCCCAACAGAGACTGGATCTTAGCATTCCAGAAGGAGAAGCAGTGGAAATTCAGAGCAGAGGCACAACACTACTGGAAGGACCCAGAAGGATCAGCCAGCCATGCCTCCAATGCAGGTACAGCCTATGGCTAAGCTAACAGTAGAACTTGCTAGAGTCTTGAGGAAAAGGAGATACCCACAGGTGACCCTGTCTCCAGGAAGGATGATGTAGCACAGAGGCCATAGCCAAGGTACCTATCATTTCTTTTCTTTTCTTTTTATTATTATTATTTAAAAAAATTCCCACCTCCTCCCCTCCTCCCAATTCCCTCCCCAT
>LOJH01031682.1:0-13497 GCA_001685095.1 Ellobius talpinus
AGGGAGGAAGGAAGGAAGGAAGGAAGGAAGGAAGGAAGGAAGGAAGGAAAGAAACTAAAAGAAAGATTGGGGAGAAATGGGGTCAGGGGTGGTGAAAGACTCAAGATGGCTTCAATTCATGTTGGTAGCAGGAAGAGCCAGAAGACCACTGTGGGATAGTGAGGAAAGAAATGCTTTGGGAAGGAAAATGGGAGGGATTAATGTATAGAAATCATATATAAGGTACTTCAAGAAAATCTGTGAACATAACATATATTCTAAAATAGAATTTAATTATGAAATAACTTTTTCCAGTGATTATGATAATTACATGTTTGGAATGAAAACTATGAACAGATTAAAGAAAACAATCATTTATAATCTTAGCACTTGCCAATAATCAAGGTTAGTATGCTGATATTTCCTTCTAACATATGTACTGTTATGATACTATAATATTTTGTGTTTAATTTTCTTTGTTCTAATTATTTACTTGGCATAAAATCAAGCTATAGGAATCTAGGAATCAAGAATCAAATTATATCAATATCCTTTTGAAATTAATATTTCTTTTAAAAATGCATGTGTCTGTGTGTATGTGTGCCACATATGTACAGGTGCCCCCGGAGGCCCAACAAAGGCATGAGGTCCCCTGGACATTTGTAGTTCCAGCTGGTTGTGAGCCAACTTGAACGGGTGGTGGGAATATAACATGAGCCCTCTACAAGAGCAGTAAGTGCTCTTGAACACGGGACCATCTTCCCGGGCCTATGTGAATATTCTTGATGCTGAGTATATACTATCTCATTGAGCTTGTCTTTATACCTCTGTTCATGAAATGAATGCCGTGTTTCTGAGCATGCCTGTTAAACAGCAGCTACTTTCAGCAGTAGCACTGCTTTTTGCCAACTTTTAGGGACATGAACTCCTCGAGGCATCTAACGACAGTGAGAAAACATTTAGCAGCTATTTCCATCAACATCTTTCTGTTTTCTTTTTTCATTACATTCTTTTAAATTTAATAATAGATGTGTGGCTGGGTATGGTGGCATTTGCCTTCCTCTAATAACACTCTAGGGGCAGAGGCAGGCACAGGTGGCTCTCTGAGACTTAGAATCCACCCTGGTCTATACCAAGTTACAGCCCAGTGAGAACTACAGAAATACCCTGGCTAAAAATTTTATAAAAGAATTGAAAAAATGGGGGTATGTAACCTATTAGCTCTTACTTCTTTCTAAATATAGTCATAATTTCTTAGTTAAATATCTAAAAATGTTTAGGACTTAGTTAGGAATGTGAGTTTTGTACACTGAGTTCTGTGCAGGTTAAGGTGTGCCGGTAAAGATGGGTAAATGAAAGGAAGAAATGAATGGGAATACAGTATCTGTTAATTCAGCATGGGATTTTTTTTCGTGGGATTATTAAGTATGAAAAACTTGCAAATTACTTCATAAAAGTGCTTTATGGGTTGTGGCACTTTAATGATGTTTACCGTGTCTTAGAGGAGACAAAGGCCTGAAGTCCTGTGGCAGTGGGCCAGAATCTGGAGCAATTGTGCATGAAATTATATAATTAAGTTATTGCAGATAGTAAGAAATCTGCACAAAACTGAATTGTTTCTGAACTCTGTTGTCTGGAAAGGTTAACGGGTCCTTTGACTCTTAATTTCCCTTCCCTTCCCTCTTGACCACATTTTGTTCCTGTTAAGTAAACAGGGGTTATGAATTTTCTTTATAATTTAATATCATGAGCTCAGTGTGGCCAGGTAAAGGATGTTATGATTAAAGTTTATGACATTAGAGGGAAAAACTGAGTGCATGAAAGTGTAAGCTGTTGGGAGAAAGGTGGCTTCATCTCCGGAAGCATGTTTTCAGTCCGTGATCTGACACTGCCAGAGATGGCTTACCTGCAGTCTTATTGGTGGGGCAGAGCACCATAGAAACGTGGGGGATCAAGACTGACAATGTGGCAAATCAAATACCTGAAGGTGCTGGCCATTTATTTTAAGAAGACGAAAGGATTGTTTTACTTCAGGTATATGAGAGGCACAGTCCAGTTTGGAAGTGGCCAACGCCAGTGTCTTCCTGGTGAGAAAAACAGGGCTTAGCGCATGCTTTTATGGGCCTTGTCTATGTTAAATTTCAGATATATGGTTGTTTATGTTTACTGGGGCAGCTGGGAGTCTCTGCGTTAATTATTCTTTTTATCAGTACATTTCAGATGGGCTCACTGGAGGGATCCTAGCAGGGAGCCTCTGCAGCGCTGACTCTTCCGGGGCATTTTCTAGTGCTGATAAGGCCGTGAAATTGGTCTTTTTCCTTGAAGGGATCCAAGAGCAGGCCAGGGAAATTCTCAGAAAACTCAAGAGGATTCCTTGAAGGAAAAGAGTATCTGGAAAAGTGGCTATCCAAACCCTGCCTCTCCAGGGCTTTCGCCTAGTGTTTATCCGCTTTGGTTATATTTGTGAAAACTAATTATGGAACATTCCAGAACTCTCCATAAAAAGTGAACATGGGGAGCCTTTCAGGTTCTGGAGAGCTGCAATCAAAGGATCAACCAAAGAGGGGAAGCTGGGAAGAACCAGGGGATTTGGAATCTGGCAGGTGGAACAAAGCTAAAGTTACCTAAGAACTGTGGAAAAGCACACAACCCAGCTCGAGGTTACCAGCTTGCATTTTGAGATAGATATCCACAGACCTCTGCTTGGGTTTCCATGGAAGCCCTTTCTCTTAATAATTGAAGGTCATTGCCAACCTACCCACTTTTCCTTACCATGTCCACGTGGCAGGGGTTTGTAGATAAAAGGGCAGGTGTTACAATTTCAACACTGAGTTCATGTGGAAACTCAGGCATAGAGAGATTTTACGGCTCAGGATAGCAAACACGCTGGTAGGTGATGTGGGTTCCTATTTCATTGTTCTCTTTGCACAAATTTTATTTGGACCAATGATATTTGAGAGGCAGGCTGTGAAATCAACTTGAGAACATCTGCAGTCTTCTAGCCCTGAGGCATTCCCCTTCCTTAGAAATCTATCAGGTCCTGTGGGAGAAACAGAAAGCTTCTGTGTGACTGTTTACCCTCTCATGAGCATCCTTTTCTTTTGCTTTGCTGGTTATATGTGAAGATCCTTGAGGGATCTACCTACCTTGTACCCTTACAGCCTTCTCACCTGGGCCTCTTTATGTCTCCCATACAGATCCTGGAGAAAAGGATGTCTTCCTGATTCGCGGAACCATTTTAGATCATTATTCTTACTATACTAGAAAGAGAACCTGTCATCTCCTTGGAAAAATGATCATCTTATATGTTCTCAGATTAGAACACCTAGAATGAACCTGCTTTCTTCATCTCAACTACAGGAAATCTTAGCATCATTGTGGGCTTTGATGCTCAGTGCAAAGTGCCTCCACCAATATAATATTGACACACAGGCTCATCTCAGTTGGATGCAAGTACACAAAGATGGGCTACTTGGCCCATACCTAAGGTTTTGACAACTTCAAAAAGTCTATGCTGTGCATTCACAGATGAGGGCAGTCTCCATTACCTCTTCTAAGGTGGTATTAGTATCCAGTACAACTCCAGCAGCAATGCCCTCCATGGCCAAGGTGGTAGATTACAGGTGAGACCAAATTTTGAATGCATGCATCCAAGCTTTGGAGGCTACAGGAGAAAAAGCATGACTCATTAATCTTATCTCTGTATTAACAGCACCAGTTCCATGCTTCCAATTTCCAGCCTCCTACTCACACTGCCACGCCCAGTATTTGTAGCACATTTTCTGAATCCAACAAGATGTCCCACTGTAGATCCCTACACTTGATCTCTTCACTATTGATCCTCCTCTTAATGTTTGTGCTTGTCAACCATGGGATTCATATACCATCATGATGACCTCTGCAGAGGTATGCTGTCAGCTCCTTCGCTCCTTCAGTCAGAATTTCCAACAACTGGTTCTCCTCCTTTCTGATTAGTCTTCATCAATTTCCAGGTAGTTGAGGATGGCTTAGGAGAAGCCCATCACCATGCTTTCTGGTCCTCAGCCAATTACCCACCTCTTAAAGAGTTCACATTATCACAATACTTGGCAAACTAGCATCATCTTGCTTCCTGATTCAACCTGTTTGTTCCTTGGGCTTTGGACAGCTTCCAATCTTATTTTTTTCTGCTTCATCCATTCACTTCTATGTTTTTTTAATCTTTGTGAGTTTCTTTGACGCTCTAAAGCACTTAGTTTTTTTGGTCTTTTTTCTCTTCTATATCTATACTTCTTAATTCATAGTCAACAAACCTAATGTTTCAAATATGAGTAAGGTATAGAGTCTAGTGTCTATACATTTAACAGTTTTTTAAAAAAACTATCTTTCAAGTATATATTAAAAGCAAACAAACAGAAAACTGAATTTTTAATCTCAGATCCACCATTCATCTGTTTCCATTAAAAAAAAAACACTGTTATCTAGGATGTGGAGACTGCTCGGGTGAGAGTAATTCCTGTGCAAGCATGAGGACCTAAGTTTGAATACCCAGCATTCATGAAAAAGCCAAGTATGGCTGTGTATGCCTATAACTCCACTGCTGGGGGATGGAAATGAGATGGGTAGATCCTGAGAGTTCACTGGCCACTCAAGGCTCCTTACACAAGCCCAGGAGTACATTACCCCAACTTTCATGTATTCACCGCCCCCCCNACACACACACACACACACACACACACACACACACACATTGCAAGTGTTTTCATTGACTTGGCTGCTCAGAGCAAAAGCTTTAGAGTAGACACTGGAACTATCTCCATCTCTTTGGTCTTGGTGCTTGCTCTTTCACTCTCTGCGATTCCTTTCTCTTTCTCTTGCTCTCTTGTTGTCCACATACACTCTGTCAGTGAATCCTGCTGGCACTGCCCTCAAATATATCCCCTTTGAACTGTTCATTGTTTACTTCCCTGGCATGTGAGTTCCCTGAAGTCAAGGATTTTTGCATAGTTGCTCTTGTTCTAAGAGCTAGGGCTTGCCAGATTCAGGTTCTCACATTTTTAAGAGGCTGGATGTTTTGGATTTTTTATTTTCTATTTCTTTAAATACTTTTATGTTTCAATTATGTATGTGTATGTCTGTGTGAGGATATATGCTACGCATGTGAGTTCAGGTACCTGTGCAAGCCAGAAGAAGATGATCAATATTTTGGAACTTGAGTTATACGCAGTTGTGAGCTATCCAACATGGATTCTAGGGACCTAAATCAGATCATCTGTAAGAGCAAATACAAACTCCTAAGCATTGAGCCATTTCTCAAGCTTCAAATGATTGGATTTTTTAAAATAAAATTTTGTGGAATAGAAAAGTAATGTGAAATGAAATATTTACCATCCATAAATAGTGTTATTGACATTCAGCCATGCCCACTAACTTGAATTGTCTGTAGCTGTTTGTTTAGTTCTTTGTTTCATTATGACAGCTGAGTGGAATCAATTTAGCAGAGATTTTAGTGGATTATAATGCTGGAAGTTTTACTAGATAGTCTGCTATAGGAATGTTTACCAATCTCTACCCTGGATTAACAGCCTCTCACAGTGGCTAATACCTAAAACTTGTCTTCTCACTAGTTTCAGTAAAAATCTCAGAACTCGTCATGGTAGCCCTAGCTCAAATGGCTATTTCAGAATAAGCCCCTGTTTAAGTCAACAATTAATTGCAGAGGCCTCATCCATACCTATCTCTGAAGCTGTGGAATGGGGTAACTGAAAGAACCACTTCTCAGGTGTGCCTGGGATGCTGTAACCAGAATAAGTATGAACAGAATCTTTGCTTTAAAGCAAGCAAACAAAGCCGTTTGCCTCTACATGATTTCACTTTCTGTTTCAAGATAGCATATTTCAGAAGGCTATGTTTTAGTCCTTTTGGGAATTGAGAACAATATAATTCTCATTCTGTTCAGTATTATGCAAATACTTGATACCTCAAGCCTGTCTGTCTTGGATAGGGTATATGTTGTTTTTCAGTCTGTGAACTTCATGTATATGCAATTACTGCTTGGTGAGCCGGTGGTTCTGGAATCTACAGAAATTACTGTCATATCTGAAGATGTCTTGGGTGGGTGCCGCAATGCGACATTACTTGTGCATCCTGTCCTCTTGGCAGCAGTCAGGCTTCATCCCTGGCTATTGGGCCTCATTCCAGCTTTCTCTCCTTCTGTGAGAATTAAGCACACTCCATCCAAAATGGGAGGGTTTCTGCTCCCAGTCCTCATGCTTTGTCAGGAAGGTCTTTCCATAAGCTGGAATTATTGGGGAAGAACAGGGTATTGATTTATGATCAAACTATGTACCTGTACTTCCCCTCAACAAAAGAAAGCCATTGAAAATCATTGTGAGATATGATCGAGAAATCGCCATATACTGAGATTAATAATTTTGGAAGTTCATTAACTGCAATTTGGTGGTTCTCTTGGCTTGGGGGACCACCATGGAAAATGAGATATTGTAGGAGTGAGGAGGCATTTGTAATTATCCTAATGCAGTAGCTTAATAATTCCCTATCCCAGGTGTCACATAAAAATACTTGATTCATTAAAATATTTCTTAGCACAATGTCACACCGTAGGAGTTTTTATGAACCCTGCTAAAAGTGGAGTTATTTTGAAAATCACATGAAATGCTTTGCAAGATGGGAGCTGTTATTTCTTTATTGATTATTTCAAATACAAAGATTGGTTTGGGAATTAGATTTTGATTTACTAGACAAGTTAGCAAAGTGTAAAACTTTTAGACTGCTCTTTGCTAGCACTTTCTACTTTCAATAATAATACTTTATTCATAATTTTGACATTTCTTTTCTTTTCATATCATCTCATTGAGAATCCTCCTTAATAGGACACTATTTTAGAAAAGAAATCATATTTTTATGTGAGGTGAGTGACTAAAAAGAAATATCTTAAGTGCCAAAGGGTGAAAGTAAGCTCTTGCGGTTGTAAGACTATTAACTCCAGGTGTAAAATTATTTTATTATTGATGTTCTTTCTAACTGAGCCTAATCCTGAAGCTCTACCTACCCTGAACTGTTGTATACATTTTGTGGCATAAAGTGTAGCTCACACAAAGTCTTAGAACTCTGAAGTATCTTATTAAAACATTATAAAATATAAAATTCATAATGACTCCTAATTCTACCAGTAGATTTTTTTGTGGGTTTCTGATAAAAGTCATGACTAGTGATCATACGAAATGAAGGCCTTTTAACAGGACAGCAAAGACCTTTGGCAAACACCAAAGGGATTAAGGACTAGACCACTGTACAATGTTTAATAGAGGTTTGCTTTTCAACAAAGTTTCTTCTCAGTGTAACTGGTCATGATTTCTAGAGTTATAACAGTAGTATTCTCTGTACCTATATCTCCACCTATGAGTGTGTGTGTGTGTGTGTGTGTAGTATATGCAGATAGACACAAATACTTTTGGAAGAACTCATTATCATTATTCTCAAGTAAAGATTAAACATGAAGAGAGAAATGATAACTATCCAGTATTCTAAAATTCCACTATATTTAAAAGGGACCACAAAGCACTCCTTCTGAGGTTGATAATGGAAGTAGAGTTAACTTTAAAGGATGATGGCAAGACTTGGCATAGTCCCACGAGTTAATTTGCTAATATTAGATCAATAGCCATCAGATTGCTATTAGAAATTAGTAAAAGTAAATATTTAGAATGTAGTTAGAAATTATGCTGGTTTAGTTTTTATCTATCATCAATGAAACTTCTTTATGCAACAGACCGATCATTATAGAAAACTGTATTTAATCAAAATACAGAATTATGGAGCCCACTTTCAGCTATATAACTGCAATACAGCTCTTGTGATTAACACTCAGGGATCATTCCAGGAAAAGAGTTGAAAAGATGGTGAAAGCCAGAAGAATGGGAGGTTTATTGTAATATTGTCTTCTTGAAATGTCAGAGAAGTTATAACCATCAAGTCTTATCAACATAAATTTGCTTAAACATGACCAGAACAAATATGATACCAATAGACATGCTAACATGGACTCACAAGGCCTCAAACCTAAGTCAAAGGATTATAGGAAATGAAAGAATATTGATAGTGTGAGAAATAATCTTCCCCAGGGAAGAGCACACTAATTGGTTATGTAATGCTAAATAGTCAACCCAGAAAACATACATACAACTAACATTTTATAGAGGCTGAGAAAATTATATTTCTACATTTAGGAATATATATTTATATATTTAGAAATATATATTTATGTGCTTAGGGAATATGCACACACACAAAAACATATGTAACAATAACTAAAGAAAATATGACATTAATTTAAGAGAGGGAGAGGTGAGGTTGAAGGGGAAAAAGGGAAGAGGAAACATGATATATTACTATCTTATAAAATAAAAATACACAATTGAATAAGATAAGAAATTAGTGAAGATCTTAGCCATTATGGTCTTGAAACTAGAGATTCCTGAGGTCATCTGTTACAGCCACCTTCATAGAGATCCCCAGGCTACGTAGTGGCAAAACTATAGTTACAGAAAGATTTAGAGAATTTTGTTTTTAGAGAGCACTTCTTCCTGAGCAGGTTTTGTCTGCCTTAATTTGAATGATCACATAAATCTTGAAATCTCAATGGAAGTGAATAGAAAAAGATTAAAACCAAGAGCAAAACAGAGAAAAAGTAAGGTGCAGTCCTCTTGTTTGTGACCCAACTGTCATCAATAAGTGGTTCCTGGATCTCACTTCACCGACTAGATTTAAGTCATGTTAGATCCCTTGTCTCTTCTTGAAATCTGTTCTTGAAAACTTCTAAGATGGTTCCACTGTCACATCCCCAGGCATAACTAAGGGTGCAGACAGAGAAGCACACACACCTACTGAGTGTTGTTGGACTAACGTGTTGATCAGACTGGTCTCATAAGACTGTGGAGGAAGATGGGCAACTAAGAGTCCAAGAAATTACAGCATTAGAGAAAAAGAAGTAACCAGTCCCATCTACACAGACATGCTCAATGTGGAGTATCTGTAGATTTCAGCTTAGCCTCTGGAGGGACCAAGCCTTCCTCATAGCATGTTAACTGTTGGGTGAAACATTCAACCCACATCTACACCATAGCAAGGATTACACAGCACCACCCTTTGCCACTTGGCTTGTGGTGATACCATATAAAAAATCCCGAGTCATCTTTAACATAGCTTCTTCTAACATAAACTACAAGTAGGCATGAGGAGTGGGGAATTGAAGCAGAAATCCGAAGCAGCAACCTAAGTTTCCCATGGCCACTCTTGGCTTTCTGCCAGACAGAGTCAATGCAACCATGTCATAACTATCAAATGCACCTAAATTCTGAGGATCAGATGGAATAGAGTCACAGACAAACCAGTGTAGCCAACGTGTAAGACAGATGAGAAAAAGTTGATGCTGGATGTAACATAAGCCCTCGATACTGTGTTTAGTACCAAGCCAAAGCTGACAATTCATGCAGGTAGAAAATATAGTAAGTTCTCACAATGACTACATAAAATTGAAGTTATAGATTAATCTTTCTGTGGTTTGGCTGCTATCTGTAACATGTATCATTATATAAGCAGGCAAATAACTTCTTTTAATGTGATTTTAGTTCTTCTATAACATAGAGCTTTGAATTAAATTTAATAAAAAAATTATATTGAAGGAGTTCTTGATCAAGAGTTCTTGCCCTATCCAGAAAAAATATATGAAGTACTATATCATAAAATTATTACCCTTCAAATTGATCTATGGATTAGATGTAATATCCAACCAAATCCTACTGACTTTGAAATCAATAGGGGTGAAGGGCAGAATAGATGACATAACTCCTATTATTAACCTTCAATAGCCAAGGTAGTGCATAGAGATAGACATGTGGGTCTGTGGAACAGAGCTCATAGCCCAACTTTACTCTTATACCTTTCAATTGTCTTTTTTAAAGACTGATAAAATAACTCAGTAGGAAAATGAAAGTTTTTCAATCCATAGTTTTGGAATAACTGGATATCCACAAAATAATGAAGCTAGATTAGATTATGCTGTCTCATATCATATAAAGAATTAATTCAAAATTATTAAAAATTTAACAGCATGTGGGTGCTGGGAACTACACGTAGGTCCAGTACAAGAACAATAAATGCTCTTAAACACTGACTTTCTCTCAAGTCTCCTATATTTACTTTTAAAGTGGAAATAGGCTAATGGCATATTCCTTTCCCAATAGCCTTGTATATGTCCTGGCGACTTCAGTTACCCAGATGAGGAATTATTGCTTCAGTTCCTGGGTATATAGTATTATTATAGTTGAATCTTTAGTTTTACATATATCACCACTATTCATTGTTGTATAATGTTAGAAAATTTATACCATGAGCACAATTCAAAACAAAATAACCTGCATATTATCAACAACATGCTCATTGTTGTGTTGGATCTTGCAGGATTCAGAAGCGAATGACACACACCTACAAACATCGTTTTTCCTTTAAGAGATACACAATTTGCAGCATCTGACCCTCAGACTATCAACATCAACACTGATGAAACTTGAGTATATTCTTAATCTGTTAAGTTGATAAGCTTGGTGTTTGGTAGGTTGAAGGCTTCAGGGAGGCAAGGATATAGAAATCCAAGGATAAACAAGTCCTCTGGGTAATTCAGACACTTGTTAACATTGGGGGTATGGATACTGGTTTAAGAGGCAGGGAATAAAACAGTTATCAAGCTATTAACCTGCAAGGCAGAATACGGTAAATGTCCTAAGTGTTCTACAAAGTACTATTCTTTAGAACATAAAATGTATAACCAGTAATGTTTCCTAAGTATTATAATAATGCAGTATTACTTTTTTATCTTCATGGATTTTTTGAAAAGTATTTTGTTGAGAATAAAATTTCTTATTGTCTCTCTTTACAATAAAAAACATGATTACTATCGGTCCTTTATTAAAGGACGTGGATCTTTTGTTACTCTGTACCATGATTCATTGCCAGAGCCATGAATTTAGAGGGTAGAAATGTAGTACTCAGAATTCAGTTTAGATCCAATTTGTTTGGATAGGAGCTGATCCAGAAATCCTACTTTAATTCACACTTTGCCTACATTCTAGCATCTTCACTAAAATTAGTCTTTCTTCTATGAATATTTAATTTGCCCAAAACTGCAGGATCTTATAGTACACATGGAAACATGATATCAGAATGGAATGGCACTCAAGTTAAACTTCTTGGATTGCTGCAGACTGGTTGTATACTTTTGGACAAGTAGTTTAATGCTCATTATTAGCCTAGACTTCATTGGGGCATTTGATTAATATTTTAGGTCTGATCCATAGTCTATTGATAAAATTACAGAGCATATTAGTTTGACAATACATAGCATATAATAGTACCTTTAAAACAAATGACATAGTTCTCTTGCTTTCTAGGGATTTTCTTCTCCTGACATTGAATGTCAATAACACTGAAAAATTTCTGACATTAAAGATCATACAGAAACTTACTCCTCTAGAAGTTTTGTAAAATAGGTACATATAAAAAGTGATTATAAATGCAGTTACTAAATAACGAGATCAGGGCTGGAGAGATGGCTCAGTGGTTAAGAGCATTGCCTGCTCTTCTAGGGGTCCTGAGTTCAATTCCCAGAAACCACATGGTGGCTCACAACCATCTGTAGTGAGGTCTGGCGCCCTCTTCTGGCCTTCAGGCAAACACTAAATAACGAGATTAGTGCTCCTAATTAGACATAATATGCAATAAAGTGCAAACCCCAGTACCAGGAATGGGTTACAGCTTATTAAATCGTTAGCTAAGGGGATCCCATATTCCCCATCCCAACATCACAGGATATTGCCAATGCTATTGGTTACACTCTTCAACATGACAAAAGCCCTATTGCTGAACTTACCACTTAATTATGCCTTCATAGAAAAACTGAGCTGCTGTTTATCCAGAAACCTCACTCTGACTAGTTAACATTCATAATGCTGGCAGATACTATACACACTGCCAGAGGAAAAAAGCAATCATCACTGTCACCAAACTATGAATGCTGAAACCTAAGACAGTCAACTTGTCACATGATGTACTGGTACATTGTTGGTACAAATGTTATTGGAGTAACCAACAGGGTTTTTTTTTTTTTGGTCTTGTTTTGTTTTTGCTTATATTTAAGGCCCACTATATGAGATTGAACCCATACCTAACATTGTTTATAAGTACAAAAATTAGAGACTGGATAGGTCATGAATACTAAAAAAGTCCTACTATCTACTAAATGAATATAGAAATAGAAAGATTTCCAATCACATATTACTGTCTCCATAGATCTGTGTGTCATCCAGTCTTTTTCAGAAAAGTTACTTCTTGCAGTAGATGATAATTAACACAGGGTCTCACACCTGGACAATGTATACAGAGAGGGATATTTTGGAGAAGTAACATGAAATAGAAGGCCTTTATCAAACCCATTCTCTCAAGTCTCAAGATCTATATAAAAGAGGAATCCAAAAGATTATAAGAGCCAGTGGTAGTGGATGCCTCCAAGAAAGCAGCATCTTCCAGCTACAACCTGGCTAAAGCTTATATGATCTTACAGATATGTGACAGCATGTACCAGACCTGTACAAATTGATGGCAGGTGAAATTCCATATTGAAAGCAGAGAGTAGACACCAAGGCACATTTCTAATCAAGAAGTTATTTACATTGATACCTGATGGGGAAGGGAAAACAAGCTTTCTCCAATGGAGTGACATCAGAACTATCAATCACATTTCAGGGTAGTTGACCAACTACCTTCATGTTTTGTTTTATTTTTTGTATGTTTTTGTTATTATTCTGTTTTTATTTGACTTTTTATCTTTTTGGTTTTTGTTTGCTTGGTTTTATTTACATATTGAGATATTGTTAGTTTATCTGCAATGCCGAAACACCACAGCACAGATGATCAAAAGAACTTCCTCTGCAGAGTTCTGTGTCCCAGAGAGAACTAAGAAGTCAGATGAGACTGAGGTGAATGCAGACCTTGTTTCTGGGGAGGAACCATTTTCCTTTATCTTCTGTAACTTCATGGTGGGGGAGGGGGGTGCTCTCTGTGTCTTCACAAAGCAAAAGGGACAGAGAGGTAAACTTTCCCTAAGCTAGTTTCCTCCCATCCTTTATAAAATGTTAACATCTTTCTGGGGGCAGAGACACTGTAAACCCACACCATAATATCACCACATGTCAGGTTGTGCTCCAACATGAATTTTAGAATAAACACAAAGCAGAATGTATAGGTATTGTATATAATCAATTAACAGGCTTTAAGCTAAGAATGCTGAAAAAATCAGAATAGCTTTGTCTCGGTGATTTGGAACATATGATATTGTCTAAGTAATATGTAGAAGACTAATTTAAAAATGAAACCAGGTGGTGGTGGTACACGCCTTTAATTTCAGCACTTGAGAGGCAGAGGCAGGTGGATCTTTGTGAGTTCGAGGCCAGCCTGGTCTACAAG
>LOJH01031683.1:0-16756 GCA_001685095.1 Ellobius talpinus
CCGTGCGGGAGCCAGGAGGGATGAAAAGCAGGCCTGCTCTCCCCTTTCACTACAGTGTGGTGTACAAGTCTCTAAGAAAAGATTATCCTTTACCTGGTGAGAAGGGACAATGTGAGAAGTGCAGAAGATGCTACAGGATGGCCCTAATAAAGTCTTATGGGGGACAAAAAAAATCTGAGCAGGCAATCACTGTGCAGAAATCCTGATTGTAGGCAAGATTTTCAATTTGCATGATTTTAGGCAAATTTGGTTTTTGACTTGGATAATAAGGGACTTAGTCCATTAATTAGCCACAGACTTAACCAATGAAGAAAGACAAGATTATCTTCAACAGCTTTACTCTGCTCAGATGACTTACTCAGAAAGGCAGGACTACCCAAAGGGAATAGCAATGTCTGGGAACTATGCCTGGGTTACCTGTTCTTCCATAACCTCAAACTGTGAGATATTTGCCAAGGTCTTCAACATAACCTGGATGACCTTCAACATAACAGGATGGACCTGTGTGTGGCATTTCTCATAATATTGCCAAAGTGGGGCAACATGTGGTTTATGAGAATGAATGGCAGTGTTGATGAACAGGGAGGAATCTACCTGTACTTGATCTCCTTATTGTCTCTCCTTGCTGTCAATTATCAATACACCAGACAAGCACTAGTGGGTCCACAGGGACCTCTATCTGCTTTGTGATTGACACTGAACAGGAACAGGACATTCAGAACAACTTGTGGTGTAGATTGTGCCTTGAGAAAAATCTCAATATAGGATATCTTAGACAAATCAAAGCAGGAATAGTAATCTATGTTGCCTCATCTATGATTGTTATGGAAGTGACTAGTATTATTACGAACTGACAGATGTAGAGAATACCTGCCATGAGTCTGGAATCAGCAAAGAAGCCATTAGAGTTAGAACAGTTGCTGATATTAAAGGATAAAACTTTGACCAATGGGACCTTGGGGTTCCACTATCCTTCAGTGAATTGGAAATAAAACAAATGACTCTTAAGGCTTATACTCATGACCTGACAGCTGCCAACATGTGCAACTGTAGCTGCTCATACCAAGATGGGTAATGGAGAGGCTGCTGTTTCCAGAAACCAATGCCTTAAGGAGTCACAGTGACCATGTTTGGAATGGGGTGAACATGCTTCTTCTTTGTTTCACAGATTTTTACAAGACCCTAATTGAATGGGGAGAGAAGGCACAAGAAATCTTCCTCAACTGTTAAAAGTCTGCAAAGTGAACAGCGTTACACCAAGCTCTGTCCTCAGCCCAGTTGGGGTCATGAAGAACACTTGGTTAATAAGAATTTTTGGAAAGCTAAAGGAGAAGGCAGCATATTCATAGTCATATCATAAAAATAATGATAAAAAGGGATTTTGTGCAAACTGCTGACATTTCACTGTAATCAAATAAAACCCATTGGTGTCAGAGACATAAATAATATTTACAAATAAAATGCTTTGGTCTTAGAAATTTTCATGTGGTCACTTCCTATATCACTAACATCTTCCAGATATCCTTTAGAACTGGACTGCACAAAGTTAGCTGATTTAAGCTTTTTCTTGTGACAGAGAAATGCTTTCATCTATTAGTGCAGATTGTTATTGATTCTTCCAGGAAATCTTGCAACTTTTTTTTTTTTTAGCAGTATACTCCAAAATTTCAACATCAAGGCCAAGGATTTATTCCTTATGTCTAACCAGTCTCTCTTCTTGCTATTCTAATTTTAATTTATTTCTTTTCATTGTTTCCTGGGTCGACATCAGGGATATTTAGTTTGAGTTTTCACTCACCGTATCACTTTTTATTAAATGTCTTCATAGCTGTTCCTTTCCAGTCTACATGATCCCAGTACCACAGTAGTTCATCTTTTCTCTAAATAATGCTTCTCCATATTCTTCATTATATGTAATTATTTTTCATGTTTTCACAGCTCCTTCAAAATTTCTTCATTCTTTTAACTTACAAAGACAAACATTGGCTTTTAACTTACAAGGACAAAAATTGGCCCCAGTGCTCAGAAGGAGAGGGTTGCTTCTGACTTCTGCAGGTTACTCTGCTGTTTACACACACACTGTCCCATTCTCCACCCATCTCTAAGAACATTAACTTCAAAAACATTTGTTCAGAATTCATGTGAAGAACCAGCTTGCAAAAGTAGCAAAAGTTTGGCTGATCATCAGTTCCCAATAGACACTTGGTAGGAACAGGCAACTGGGGTTGGGAGCCAGAGGAATAGACATAAGAAAGACTTTGAAACCCAAATTAACATCTTCCCATGGAAGTCGGAAAGACAGTAAGTCTAAGGTGCTGTTCTTGCTTCATTTGCTGGCAATAAGTGCTGGATGGAGAACAAGTGACAGATGCAGCTTTGTCCTCAAGCCTTTGATTATGAACAGGAGCACTTACTCTCTGCTCTCAGTCTGTGGAATGTATCCACAAATCTTCTTGTCCTACATTTCAGGGCCTTTACTTGATCTATCATGGCTCACTACATTTCTTTTTGTTTATTGCAATTTTGGGGGACTCTTTGTTTGACTTCTCTGGATAACAGTAATGTGTTTTGTGGGTACTTTTATTCTTCAGTTTTTTTTTTCATCTTGTCCTTTTTAGATTCTAAATATAAAATTCAAGCCTCTTTTATGTTAAGGGTTTAATCCCCCACCCCCAGCACTAAGGGAAATAAGAGGCATGGGAAGTGACTCTTTTTTATTGGGCAAAGAAAAGGTGATAATTGATAAAACTGTGGTCATGAAAATTCTCCTTTAGCAAATAAAGATGAAGAGAATATGAAATGAAAAGAAATTACACTATAACATTACTAGTAAGACAAAAATCTGTTATATGAATAAGACTAACTCACTCACAGAAAATGATCTCTTTTATCTCTTCTACTTTCTAAAAGTTAAGAAATGAGCCAATCATTTATATTTGTTATTTTGAGAAAATGGGTCATATCACAAAAGAGCATAAGGAAAGTATTTTCTTGTACTCTTGGGGTAATCTCAATATTATTTTAAAATTGTAGATTGAACTAGAAGGCAATTCAGAGTTTTATCAACCAAATCAATTCATCGTTATCATATTCAGATTACATACTCACTGGTTCAAATGTAACTGTTTCATTTTAAATGGCATTAGTGGGTGTGCACTGTCATTGTCACTGGTGAGTTGTGGCAAAGGGATAGGCAAGTTGGTGGTTGTTCTGTGAAGAGTTGAGCCCTGGTCATGTAGCAAGATTTGTATAACGATTGTATTTGCTTTTCAAGATACTGTTGCTAGAACCCAGGAGGTAATTCATCTTTTTAAAATGTTTTAAACATACAAATTGCTGTTTGGCAATGCTTGCCTTGTTATACAACCAGGGAGACCTTAGAATTTTAGGACTGGAAGATCAGACTCTGGGACTGGAGAAGACATTAGAAACCAAATAGTCTTGTAGAAAGAGCCATTGGGACCAGAAAAAAGGCAAATTACTTTTCCAGAGTCCTAGCATGAAACAGTAGAAAGAGACATGGGATTGTAGCCTCTTGGCATTTAATTAAGAGTTGGCTTTCTTTTACCAGGTGGCTTGAAAGTTTAATCTCGGTTGACCTAGAGATAAGTAAGTCCACTGAGATAAGGGAAAAGTGCCAATTATATTTATAAAATATTTCCATTTATGAGGGTTTTCAGCATGAGCAAATCTTACTTCTAAAGGCTCCTTTAAATAGCATGCCATCTTGATTACTCCTTGTCCTGTTTCCCAAACTTTGTCATACCATTGGTTTGGGTTTTTTTTGTACTTTTGTTTTCTTTTTTATAATTTTTTTCAGTATATATCCCAGCATGGTTTCCCTCCCTGCTTTCATCCTAGCCAACCCACCAGCCCCACAGACATCACAATGCATACCTGTTTCCAGACCCCAAGCCATACCTCCTCCATTTCTGTCCAGGCTGTTCAGGAAAGAGCAGGTCTCTCATGGATATAAACAAAACATGGTATATCAAGTTGCTATAAGACTAAGCACCTCCCCATGTATTAAGACTGAGAAATGTGACCATGAGGAGTAGGGTCTCAAGGCCAGTAAAAGAATCAGAGGTAGCCCTTGCTTCCATTGTTAGGAGTACTGCGAGAGGACCAAGCTACAGAACTGTTACAAATATGCAGAGTTCCTAGGTCAGTCCCTTGCAGGCTCCCTGATTGTCGCTTGTCTCTGCTAGTACTTATGAGCCCATGTTTGTTGAGTCTATAATTTTTCTTGTGATGTCCTTGATCCCTTTGGCTCCTATGATCTTTCCTCTCCCTCTTCTGTAGGATTTCTGAGTTGTGCCTGCCTAATGTTTGGCTTTGGGTCTTCATCTGTTTCCATCTGTGACTGAATGAAGGCTCTTTGACAACAAATGGGCTAGGTGCCAATTTATGAATATAGCAGAATATTATTAAGCATCATTACATTGGCATTTTTTCCTCCAGTCATGTTTGGTTCTATCCTAGGTCTCTGGGTCATCCAGCCTGTGGGTTCCAGTGTTCTAGGCAGTGTCGGGGGTGGGTTTATTCTCTTGGCATGGATTTTAGGCTAGACTAACATTAGTTTGCCACTTCCTCAATCTCTAGTCCACCCTTACTCCAGTACATCCCATAGGCAGGATAGACTGAAGGTAAGAGATTATGTGGTTGGATTGGTGTTCTAATCACTCTACTTGAAGTCTTGCCTGGTCACAGGAGATGTCCAGTTCAGGTTATGTATCCCCTATTGCCAGGAGTTTTAGCTGGGATCATCCTTGTAGATTCCTGGAAGATTCCCTTAAGCCAGGTTTCTACCTGACCCTGAAATGTCCCTCCTTTCCAGTAGTCTCTTTCAGTACTCCCCCCCTCTGCCCCTCCAAATACTATTGTTTAATGTTAGCACTTATTTATTTATTTACTTATTGTTTAAGGCTATGGTTCTGGTTATAAAATCCTGGGTCTTATGTTTTTCTGGTAATCATTCTACAATAGCTGTTCTATATATGTAGTTCTTCATTGGTCTTTGATATACACAATTTATTCATTAAAATGTAATTTAGGGTTACAAAGTATGGGACATTTGCCCGCTTTAAGGTGTTTATTGTCTATACAGTATCAGTTCTGAAAGAATGTAAAATAGATTCATAGTGTCTATGTTGAATGAAAGGCACACTGGCAAACCAAAGAAAAGATTCTATCATTTAAATATTGTGAAAAATCCTTAATAACCTTTGTTCTGGTGGCTTTTATTGTCAACTTAGTACGTTCTAGAGTCATCTGAGAAGGGAATAACAATTGAATGATTTCCTCAATCATATTGGCTTGTGGGGGATTGCTTTGATTATTATCTAATTCAGGAGGACTCACTCTACTGTGGGCAGTTCCATTCCCTATGCAGGTAGTACTTGACTATGTAAGAAAGCTAGCTAAACATGATCTAGAAAGCAGAATTTATGTTCCTAATTGAGTATTGCTCTGACATCCCACGATGGTCCTGGACCTGGAAGAATAAGACAAATCTTTCCTCCCTCTAACTTTCTTTGGTTGGAGTGCTTTATCACAGCACCAAAAGTGTAGCTTTAAAGTGAGATAATTTGTGTGAGTGTAGGGATAGGACTGAGGATGGCAATGCTCCAGTGCTTGCTAGAATGTGAAAGGCTCTGGGTGCGATTTCCAGTTCTGTGAAACAAAACAGAACAAAAACTACAAGAAAAAGAAAACAAGAAAACAAAGGAAAAGGAAAATTATGCATGTGATCAATTTTGGCCTTGATCAGATATTATTATATTTTAGGTAGTTGGTAATAAGCCACTTCTTTCCAAATTGCCTTTTACTTAGTCCTCAGTACTTTTTCTTCCATGCTCCAGATGTCTCTACGTTTACAGAAAACAAAGGGTTAAGGTCCATCACCAGAGTTTTCTGAAAACCCTATCCTGTTGTACAAGCTTATTGGATTAAAAATATTTTGGGAAAGTTGACAAAAACTATCTCTTGTAAGGAGCATGAATATTTCGTATAGAAGCTGAGACTAATCACTGGATAAATATTTTAGTTTCTCAGCCAATTTTAGTTACTCAGTTCTGCTAACATTATATCGGGTGACTGAATAAATGGCTCTTCAAGCACCTATGTGCTTATCATGCAACACTGCCTTTAACAGTCTGTCCACAGCTCTGGCCAAGTTTAGTAATATTTCCCCGACTTTCAAATCCCAGGAACATTTTCTCTGTCCTCATCTTTGCTTTTTCTGAGACATTTGACACAATTGACTGATCCTTATTTTGAATCTTACTTTGAACCTTACTCCCGTAACTCAGAAGTCGTTGCTTTAGTCTTTTTCCTCCCTGAATGTTGTTTCTCAGGACTCTCCATTGCATTCTTTTGTGCTGCTGTCTCTTTAGGCCTGATTCTTTTCTGAATCTGTTCCTTTACTTGTTTACAGGATGTCAGACTTGCACCGACCCCTGCCACTTTGCCACAGCTACAAACTGACTGTTGCCCTAGCTGGACCTCCTGTTCAAGTCTCTCCTCCATTTCCCTCCTTCATTCCTTCCTCAGTCTTCTCGAACTGAATGAGTTCCTCCCCACACTATCCATACATATCCAACTAATCTTGGAGAAATGATGATGAGTCTTTATGTCCCTCAAATGGATGCTTTCATGTCTGTTAGGCTGTCTCATTGGAATTGTGAGTTCAGGCCTTCGTCTTTATTTTCACCTCGTTCATTCCAGTAAGTTTCAAATAAAAACACCATATATTTGCCTGTAAGAGCTGGGCCTTTGTCATCTCTGTTCCTAGTTCTTAGAATTAGGAATATCTGCAACATGAGATGCCACATAAGACCACACTGTTTCTAGATGGTCATTCTCTATGTGGGTGGACATTCTAACCCACGCTCTTTTGCATTTGACTTCAATGTTATGGTGGTTAATCTTTGATCACTTGACACGTGAGAATCAGGCTCAGGATATCTGAAATGTTGATGGTCAGAATACATACAGTGTGGGCAGCCTAAAAGCAAGTTTGGCCCACAGTGAGCATTTGCTGTAAATGGCCAGCTTTGAAAAAGTTCCTCTGGGAATCGAATCAATCTTTGTGAGCAGGGACATCTTGCGCTGCTGCTTTCCAGGAAGCTGCCAGATGGTGCGCACAAAAAAGCATCCTTATTTAAAATCCTTTGAGAGGTGTCCTGGGAAAAATACGGGCAAGCACTCAAACCAGAACAGTAAGTAAAACAGTGGCTATGGGAAGGACATCATTTAACTCACCTATTCCAAACAGCTCCTTGTGCTAACATAGGAGCCAGACTGACTTACTGGCTAACATCAGCTCTTAACCTCTGGCTATTAACTCCTAAGAGTCATCGGCAGGGAAGAGGCTACCAGCAAACCCCTTAGCCTTTAAAAGATCTCATAGAGACACACCGTGTTGTGTCGCTCATGTAGTTCTCATTAAAGAGAGAGTAGTGGATGGCAGCAAAGGAGTTTTCAAAGATAAACAAGTTTTGGATGATGAAGGACTGGTATTAAGAGTTTGCGAGGACAGTGAGGGGCAGGGCAGGGACTCCCGGGGACAACAAAGGCTCCAATATTTCCTTCCCTAAGGTTTTCACCGAGTCTTCCTCCGTCTTTCATGTAACCGCATCAAAGCAACTTTGGATGCTAGCAAAATTTGGAAGTAAGAAAAGTTCATCTCTACAAATAGAAGTTTCTAGGAATGTTCCTGGAATTGGGAAGATCAAGGCACACTAATAATCTCAAAGCCTTCCAATTTGGAGACTAAATTACCCTAAAGGAAAATGGGTAAAATGTTCAAAGACCTGCCTTCAAGGGCATAGGAAAGCATGAACACTTAATTTCTTGAAAGTATGAAATAAAGAACATTCATAGTCAGTCAAAGATGTAATCAAGCCATTGTAAAAATCATGTAAACTAAACATATCATTAACTCCCTTTCTTACCTTGAGCACATAAATAGTTAGTCTACGTTTTATAAACAATTGAATTTCTGTTCTCTATTGTGAAGAATTGAGGATGCAATCAATTTGCTTTCTTTATGCTGGATGGGAGGTCAGGTTTTAATGCATTCATAGTGTTAGTCTGAAGGAAGATTTATCACAGGCTGAGGGGGATTTGGGCATTGATTCTCAGACATAGAGTCTTTTGATTTCTCTTCCAGGACCCTGATGCAGATGTGAGAGCTGACCTGAGGCTGTGTCTGCTGTCTGGGGCTGGGTGGCTCAATGGCCATCTGTGAGTAATTATATGTAATATCCATACCTGGGAGTGGGAAGCTGTTTTATTGCCAGATGTAAACAATGAAAGGCAAGAAACTTTTAGAAAAACCAGTGAGAAGCCAGCTAGCTCATAAAATGTTATTGCTTTCCCTGAAAAAAAGAAAGAAAACAGAAAAGCCAATGACTGTACTATAAATATAGTAAGTTCTTAATAAATCTAGTGAGACTTATTAAAAGAGACATTTCCTTCAGGGAAAGGTAGTTAGTAAATTCTCTCCCAAGTTTTGGACATTTACTTCATTTACCCTACTTAAATTTAACATCCCAGATCTATGCCTTCATATATATCTTCCCAGAATTGAGGCAGGTAACTATCCCATCTAATCTGTTAATCTTTTGTCAAATACATTTTCTTGCTGTTTGTGGTTTTTTTCCCTTTGGTCCACTGGCCACAAGAGGGAAGATAGTCTCAGAGGGGGATTGTCTGCAAGGTTTCACTGTGGCATGTCTGTAGGGAATCGAGGTGGGAAGACCAAGCCTGGAAGTAGGTGTTGCCATTGCCTGGGTTTGGGCCCTTGACTGTGTGAAAAAGATGAACTGAGCCAAGAGTGCAAGCATATATTCATTCTCTCCCTGCCCTTGGCTGTGGGTGGGAATTTCTTCAAGTTCCTGCTACCTGTGATTTGCCTGGCATGATTAACTTGAACCTGGGCTTTGAGCTGGCATCCTTCCCTTCTAAATTGTCCTGTCTGGGTGTTTTGCCACAGCTACAAGAAAGGAGACCAGGATACTGTCATTTACATAGAAAAAAGTCAGATTGGGAACGTAGTGCCAGAAGCTGTCAACATCTTACTTCTCTGTCTGAAAAGAGGCTTTTGTTCTCTCCTGTGCCTTGGTTTCTGTTACTTCATAAAGTCTCCCTCTAGCTAGCGAAGACACACCCTGTCTATTGTGCTTTGGTTGTCTCTATTATGTCCTGCTTTCAGCTCACCCATTTATGACCTTTAATATTAATGCTTAGAGAAAAGCTTGGTGAAAATAAAGGGAATATGAAGTGAAATCATGTTATATTTAATCTCTTAATGGCTTTTATTCTCCCATCAATACAAACAACTTTCCCTCAAAATCTCAAATATATGCTGTTATGAGAAAATGTATTCACAGTACATAATTATACTGTATTTCTTTTTGACTATGAAAGTATTTAATCAAGAGACTTGTTAAATACAAGATTACACAAATTAACATAATATTCATGTTTTGCAAAGCCTTTAAAAGAGGAAAGCCACCTTTGAAGTTGAAGTAAAATAAAAACTTTTATTTATGCAGTCATTAAGGGAACGATCGATATGTGTTTCATATTTTACATGAGAATTAGCTCCATAAAGCCATATAATTTAATCAGAATAAAAGGAAAGTAAAAGTAGAGAAAGAATATCTGGAATGAGCCCATATGCATGCAAGAGATATAAGCACACATGCACACACCCCCACCCCCACACCCCATACATGAAAATCTCAAACCAAGAATTAATTTATTTAAGTTTATAAACATTTAGCAGTAACCTCACAGATTCAGCTGTGGCTATGCTCTAACGGGGAAGGGTCTTCTTTTTCAGATTGAGTGGGTACATACACTTGTGGTTGGTAGTGTTATCTTTTATGTAGGAATTGGCTCCAGGGTGCTTCAGTGTAGTTTTATAAAGGCTTGTCTTGAATTTGTTTCTAGTGCCTTGAGGTTTATTTTCCAGATAGAAAGCTTTTGGTTTAATTATCATGGTATGTCCATGGACATTGTCACATTCTCACTGTCCTTGTGATTGTTTTTTTTCCTCATTTGCTTTGATCATTTATTTCAGAGAGTTGATTGGGGGCCATGTCAGTAATTTTTAATACTTGTGTGGCAGACAATATTTTGATTCAGGAATTTATAAAAACATATTTAGAAGAAATAAAATTCTAACAGGAAAGACTCTAGGGTCTCAATTTTAAGTGCTGATTCTAATGAATACCTCAGATGTTTCTATGGATTTCTTGATCTATTTCTGGGCTGTTTGATCTATTTTAATCCAGTTACCAGATAGCTGGAAATTACTATTACACTGCCATTTACATGAAAAAAGTCAGATTGGGAAAGTAGTTCCAGAAGCTGTCAACATCTCCTTACTTCTCTCTCTGGAAAAAGGCTTTTGTTCTCTCCTGTACCTTGGTTTCTGCTTCTTCATAAAGTATTCCTCTAGCTAACTGAAGACACACCCTATCTATTGTGCTTTGAGAAATTTGAGGTATTTGCCATGATGCCTTTGATGAGTGACAGCAGAAACTATTAGCTTCTCCCTTATCCTTTTTAAACACTTTCCATCATTCCATGTAGATAAGTAAAATAGAATCTGAGAACATCTGGAAACAATCAGTAAACAACAGTTTGGATATTTCTGCTTCATTTAGACTTGACATACTTCAGAAAGAGCTATTCATGAGAAAATTAAATTTACATTTTGATTTCATTTAGAAAATCCATCTATTTGGCATCTCCAAAATCATTAACTTCTCATTTCCACCCTTACCACAATTGCCATTTATTGTACTTTGTCCCCCTTTCCCCTCAAGATGTGCACATCTGGTCTTCAGTAATAAGATGTTTATTCTTAAAACTTGGAATAGGGACTCTACTTCCCTGCAGTTCATAGCCCCCAAGGTCTGCTAGTGTGTGATGGAAAAGGGCTGAGCCCACTCATTTCAGAGTAGTTCCTCTGATTCCACCTGCCCTTATCTCTTCAGGCAGCATGGTGTTAGTCCACCCATGCCTTTGTATTTCATTGCTAATGTTTTCTCTTCCTCCTCATTTGCCTGTCATCTTCCTTTGGACCACTTTTACTTTCTTCTCCTCTTCCCCTGTCAACATTTTATTTTTAATTTTGACGGTGTATTCTATCTTCACACGACTCCTCTGTCACTCCCTCTTCCATTAAGAGTAGCCTGGTACTTCCTTGGGTCTCAGCAATCCCTTATTTATATGCTTACAACGTATTTGTTCTATTTCTTAACTTGAAGGTGGTGTCTCATCACCTTCTTCTGCTGCATTTTCATTTGTGAACATAGGCTCGATACTTCACTCATCCTGATGGTTTTCAGGTTTGATTGTTAACCTGATGGGATTTAGAATCCTGGTTGAAACAAACCTCAGGGCAAGTCTGTGAGGAACTTTGTAGGTGGGTTAATAAGGTGAGAAGATCAACCCTGAGTGTGGACAGAAGCATTCTACCAGCTAGAATCATGTACTCTGTCTATAAAAAGGAGAAAGTGAGCTGAGTTCGAGCATCCATTGTTTTCTGTATCCTGACCACGGACGCAATGTGCTGGTGTGCTTCCGGCTCTTGCTGCCATGCTTTCTCAGCCATGACGGATTGGATTTTTGAGCCAATATAAACCTTCCCATCCTTTAACTGCCCATGATGGGTATTTTGTCACATCCGTGAGAAAAGGAAACCTTTACAGCACGTGTCCTACAACACCTGGTACTGTAGTGTGCAGCGTACTGAGCACAAGCACAGAGAATAAAGAGTGAATGCACGGGTGACTGGGAGCACTTGGTTGCAAAGAAAAAAAAGTGCGCATTGCCAGACTGTCTCTCAGATTTCAGATGACTTAATTACTCTGTTGGCTAACACAGCTGCACATGGCTATCAGTAGAAGCTAAAGAACATACAAGAGAGTTGTTTTGGTAGTAGAAAACCAGCATTTGTAGTTTGGAAACAATATAGAAAATCCTTTAATCTTGAGCAGACCTCAGTTAAATATAATTTATAATATTTAATAAATATTCAGTGCTTTGTGGAATTTGTGCCTGTATATATATCCCCGGTGATCTGTCTGGCTCAGAATTGATAAGAAATGATACAGCGATGCTATTGTTATTTTGGTCCATAAACGTAGGCTTCAGTTAAATTTATGTCATTTCAGCATAGGCTGGCATAGTTCTGCTGAGACTGTAAGGGGATATTGTGAACTGAGGCTACACTGGCTACAACACAGGAATTAGGAGTATGCATGCAATGGTTTAGGAGGAGTTTTCCATCTTACAATCTTTACATGGCTACCAACAGTTCTAGCTCATTTTGATCACCAAGGTTCTGGTTGTCCAATGACTGAGGTAATTGAACTAAAATAGTACCAGTATGGTGCATTGTTAGTGTGGTATTCTGGATAACCATACAAATAATGACACACTGACCAGACTACAACCTATTACGCAGAGGTGAATCAGGTTATTTTACATTTCCAAACCTTAAAAGCAGCTCTTTGTTTCACTGGAACCCTTGATAGCTTCCTTTCCTTCCCGAGGAATCCCAGTGTAGCTTCAGATGTTTATATTTTCAATCTCCCTCACCCAGGTTGTTTTTTCCTATGAAAGTTGGGACTCTCAAATTTACTTGCAACTCAAATTTCATGAACTGAATGGGCACAGTGAGTTTGCTTTACAAGGCTTCCTGTCCAGTAACAGTTTCACTTCAAAATTTGACAGTTCCCTATAAAGATGCATCGGTGTAGTTTGGTGAAGGCAGGAGCAAAAAGAAGTGCACAGGTAATGTATTTATGTTCTGCAACTAGAGTCCACAGCCAATCAGTTCACCATCCTTCTATTAATATATATTTAATGAGTGCTTTAGTTCTTTGTTTCAGTGACCATATTTCTGTGTTATGTCTCATCTATTGAAATCTGTTGCCAGCCAGCTTTCACCCAACTCTGACCAGCTCCCAAATGTCTCTCACTTTAGAAGAGGGCTTAGCACTGGGAACCCACTCCTTTATATAGTCCAGTCTTCATTATAGCGTAATTTTACCTTTCTTAGAAAAATTACAGCTAGGATGCATAAGGCTTTGCTAGTAGTTTATTTGTACATTATTATTATTTATATACAGGGTTCAGTTTCTCTGTCGGACCCTTGGAATCTTCCTCTTCCCCTCTCATTGCCATGGGCCAGTACAGGTGACCAATCTTGGATAACAAGTGTTCATTCTGTAGATTTAATGTTTTTCTTCTATGTATACTTATGTAGGGACAGGTTTGGCAAGTTCTTTTACAGAATTTACAGATACAAATTCACATTTTTCAATGAACTTAAAATAATAAAGTCAATATTTTTATTTTCATTTCTCTCTTTTTGAATTATTTCCTAAGTTTTCCATATTGATAAAAGATAAGAAAAGTTGTTTATAATCTTGAATTCTCCTAAGATGTGTGTGTCAGTAGCTATACCACCCATCTTATGAATATTCTAATGAGGGCACCATTACCAATATAGTATTATTGTTTTATAGAGACTAAGATACACCTCTTTATTGGCATTATTGATAGATTAATTGAAGTGTTATTCCATGTCATCTGATAAGAATTCTGACCCTCTGGTTTAGTGGGAGCTCATTATTTTAAGTTCATTAATTCATTCTACTTCTTGAGTCCAGGGAAAACAGGTGTGAGCCACCATATGGTGTTTAGTGATACCTTAATGTTGTTAGTTTATATACAATATATTGTACTAGAAACTTCTTCAATTCTTAATATACATACACAACAGAGAACAATACAATCATTAAAATAACAGCATGAACTAAGGAAGAATGATATGGAATACAAATGTGTTAAACCCATTTCTTCTTGTATTTAGGCAAGAATTTAATCGCTTTACTTTTTTTGTATTGAAAATAGATTCTTCTCTCATTCAATACATCCTGGTTACAGTTTCCCCATTCCTCCACTCCTCTTAGCTCCCTCCACCTCCCCTGCCCCAGATCCACTTACCCTCCAGAGTAGGTCTCCAAGAGGAAACAACTGAACATGACAAAATAAGATACAATAAGACAAGGTGACCCAACAGGAGAAAAGAGTCCAAGAATAAGTGAAAGAGTCACAGATAAATCTGCTCCCACAGTTAGGAGTCCCACAAAAAACACCAAGCTAATAGCTGTGACACATTCACAGAGGACCTGGTGCAGACCTATGCAAGCTTAAGCCCCATACTTCCCACTTAAGTCTCTGTGAGCCCATGTGATCCCTCTGTATAGATGATTCAGTGGGCCATGTTCCCCTAGTGTCCATACCCTCTGACTGCTACAGTCGTTCTTCCCCCTCTTCCCCAGGATTCCCCAATCTCCAGGGAAAGGGACTGGGAGGAGAATTCCAGTTCAGCCCTTCTCTCTGTATAATTTCTGGTTGTGAGTCTTTGTACCTACTCCCATCTGAAGCTGAAGGAAGCCTCTCTGATGATGACAAGGCACAGAGCTATGAAATGACATCACTAGGAGTCATTTCGTTGATTTGTTTTTGACCAGTTGTGCTTAGTTCTATCCTAGTTCTCTGCATTATCCAGTCTCTGGTTCCTGACCATCTAGGCCATGTAGGGCAGTGGTTCCCTCTCGTGCAATGGACCTCAAGTTAAATCAGTTATTGTTTGGCCACTTCCACAAATACTGTGCCACCATTGCCCCAGTACATCTTGAAGGCAGGGTAGATGGTAGGTTGAGGGTTTTGTGGCTGGGTTGGTGTCCAGGTTACTCTTTCGGTTCCCTGCTGAGTACCTTCCCTTACAAAAGAGACTAGAACCTGGGGAGGGGAGAGCTTTCATGCAGGTTCTAGCTTGACCCCTCCTTGTCAAGGGGATGTTGTCCTCAGCAATGGCGCTCTGTGGGTTGAGGGTGATCCTGTGTCCTAGCATCAGCCTGGGTTGTTTAGGGGTGGATTACCACAGGACTGCCTTCTCTAACAGCTCGACCTGGTCCACCACAGGAAAACTTGCCTGGCTACAAAAGATATGTACTTAGATTCTGTAGCCTCCATTTCTCGCTTTAAAATGTTTAGTAAGAGCTTGTAATGACCAAATGCTGGCTGATTTTTCTCCCTAACATACCACTTTGTTAGCAAACTTTCCCTTTTCCATCCTCACACTCTGTGTTTCCTGAGCTCATGACTTGACTTCAGTGTTCTGGTCTGAATGGTTCCTCATGAAGTACTGGGAAAGTCCTTATCCACAAAGGCTAAATGACATTTAAATGTCACTCCTTTAACTAGGTTTTCTCTGACCACCTTTGCATGCCACTTCCCCCTTGCTTTAACATCCAAAACCCTAGGATTCTTGCATCATTTTATCAATAAATATATCTTGTATAAAGTTCTCTGAGCTTTATGGCCCTTATTAATAACCTAGCCAGGAAATCAACTGATGTTTTACTTTTTACAAAGTCCTAGTATGTATCCTAAAATAATTTTAAATCATACAGTTTAATAGATACTATAAATAATTTTGTATAATAAGGTTTAATATATACTATATTTTCAACAATACCATGTGATTTTTTCCAATGTAAAGTGCCTATAAAAGATGGATGTTTGTTAACTGAACAAAAGTAAATTGAAATTTATAATGAAGTGAAAGAATTAATTTGCTTATTGTTTTTTGAATTTCTTTACTTTTAATTAGATGTCTATAAAAGTGGGGCATAGAAAATTGATCATTTTTATCTTGATCATAAAAATGCATTATTCCAGGGATCTCCAAGTTAGATTTAAGTCCAGACATAATGCTGCACTCATCACTCATTGAACAGACATGTTCTGGGCACCTTTCACATGCCAGTGTGGAGATAGCCAATGTCATTCAGTCTATAAACCAACTCATATAATTAATCTAACAAGTTACAAATGTTGCAATTGTTTCCTAACAGCTCTCTAATGATAAGGTTGTCAGTATGCATTTTATCCAGTGTTGTAAGAGGACACCTGTTAGTTCCCGACTGTTCGACCTCAAAATAATCACACAGAAACCTTATTATTTGCAATACTGTTTGGCCAATAGATTAAGCATATTTCTGGCTAACTCATATCCTAAACTAGCCCATCTCCACTAATCTGTGTATTGCCATGTGGCTGTGGGTTACCAGGTAAAGTTCTGCCCTGAGCATCTGTCTCAAGGGGGCTACATGTTTTCTCTCTGACTCCACCTTCTTTCTCCCTGCATTCAGGTTAGTTTTCTCTGCCTACCTCTGTTCTACCCTATTAGGCCAAGTCAGTTTCTTTATTAACCAATGGTATTCACAGCATTCAGAGAGGAGTCCCACATCAGTACTTCAATATTTTACATTAGAATTGGGTGGATTCTCTACATATGTTCAGCTTCACGACTGTGCCCTTGTACTTAATTACTTTGTTGTTACCAAAGATTTTGTTTGTTTTGTTTTGGCGGAGATGTGTCCCTCTTCTTTTCTAATATAGTAGATAAAATTTCAAACTTACTTTTTTCTTTCAACCTGTAGGATGGTCAGTCAGCATAAATCTGAACTCTGTTTTATATTTTTAATTGTGTGACGGTTTTACAGATTTATGTAATGAATTTTAGAGATGTTACCTCCCCATTCTTCTCCCACACAGTGCTCCCTCTGGCTCTCTTCTCTATAAACCCTGTCCAACTTACATGGTGGTGTGGGACAATTGTCTGTATTCTGTCAATCATGTTTTAAATAAATGCTGA
>LOJH01031684.1:2433-17013 GCA_001685095.1 Ellobius talpinus
CTTGAATCAACAAACAAAAGAGAAATAGTTGCTGTTGTATGTTATTTAAAGGGTGATGACATCGAGAGTCTATAGGTGTTCTATATAGATAAAATTTTTGAGAGGTTTCAGTCTGTGTTTGCTTGAATGCCCAAATACAGAACACTGAAATACAGAGTCAACACCACACATAAAAGGTGATGAGTAGGTGGGAAATTTCTGAGCAGTGTGGTCTGGTGTTCCTTGTCACTTAGAGGGTACTGTGGGGAGGAGGTGACACAACATTCCTATTTCTACCCCACAAGGAGAATCATTTGGTACTCTGGTCACTTTTGGACATCTCTGGGATGACCTCCTGTGACCACGAGGTTTGTGAAAAGTTGCAGATTCCAAACCGGGCAAATGTGCTCAGCCTTCCTTGATGGTCTTGTAGAGATGGAGGCCAATATGAGGGGCTGAAGGGAAGCTCACCTGCAGGGGCCATGGGAGGAATAGCACTTTCCCTTTGGGAAGAAACCAAACTCAGAATTTAACAGCGACGGAGCAGAGACAACATAACCATCTCCACCACAACCAGATCACTGGACACCTACTGCGTGCTCGTGCCTAACTTTAGACTACTTTATGATGCTGCCATGCAGGAGTTGAACCGACTTTATCCCTCACTAAACCATGCCTTCTCTCTTCAGCATCTTCCTAACCTAATATCACTGTATCAAGAGGAAGATATTTTCTTGATATCTTCTTTTCGTGTGTCTCCAGAGTATACGTACAAATAACAAAGTGGTAATTTTATAATACTCAGTCAGTGTGGGTACTCCATCACAAGACCCAGAGTCTTCTAAAGGCCACCAGGGCTCTCTGTATTCATAATGTCCAGCATAGCAGTGGACACATATATTGGGTTCCAGCAGCTGCCAACGAAAGTGAAAGTCCCAGGCCTCTGGGCTAGGTAGCATGTATGTAGGCCAATGTTCACAGCCTTGTCAGCAAGAGGCAGCTCAGAGGTCACCATACCCTTGTCCCCATCAGGCAGAAGGCCAGCTCTACTCAGCATCACCTCAGGCCTTCATTGTCATGGACACCTGACAGACTTCTTCAGGGAAAGCCAAGAAAACCCTCCCTCCAAGCCAGTCTCATCGGGAGCCAGGCCTACAGTGCTGACAGCTGTGGAATGTCCATCAGCTGCTTGCAGCTTAGCCAGCTCAGGGGCCCACAGCTTCTGAGCCCCCAAGATGAAGTATCAGATCACAAACAAGTTGAAAACGAGGGCTTCTCAGGCCAGGCGGCCCGGACTGAAATGGAGGCAGAATAGAGATATCCACCATCAGGCCCATCGTCCAGATGCTTCCTCCTCAACAAAGGTGATGAGACTGCTAGCCAGGAATACAGGAACCCAACCCCAGCCTGGACGGGGGAATGGATTTACTGGGAAAGAGCTGAGACGAAGGCCACACTCTGGCCTGTGTCAGGTCCATCCAGCCACCTTCTTCGCATAGAACAGTATTGATCACTGTTCTATCGCAGTAAGTAGGAGTAGCTCTGGAGCAGCTCCATAGCATAGCCGCCAAGAATAATATTTAGGACCGCAACTTCAGGTCATTTCCAGGCGCTTCCAATTCTACTTGCCTAACTTAAGTTATATAAATTCCATGTGCCTCAGTTTCTCAGTGCTGAAGCAAAAAAAGAAAGGTTGTAAGGGTGTAAATAGGCAATGCATTAAACACGTGTGTGCCAAGAGAGGAACAAACAAGTGATGACCAAATGCCAGTAATCACCAGTTTCAAACATTGGGCTGGCATCCAATGATCAAGGTGAAAATTTCAGTTCCCACCCTCAGTGATTGATGCTGTACTAATTGACTGATAAAAACTTTTGATACAGCTCTCCTGGGAAGCCCATGACTTGGGGACCTTATCTCACATTCTGGATGTCCTCTCAATGATATGACAGCTAACGCTTTCACTGAGATGTCCATCTTTCCAGTAGTTCAGAGTCAAAACCTCCACACTAGCTCACAACCTGACTGCTGTCCAAGGCCAAGATCCAAGATCTAGACAGAGTCCTTCATACCCTTCTTCTTCTGTGTCACACGCCTAATTCAAGTGTGACTGCTTCTGCCCTCTAGCCGTCCTCTCTTAAACACAAGATGATCCAGTGTGAGCCCTGAACAGCAATAGCCCATCCATACAACTAAACTTGATTAAAAATAACATCAGAGAAGTGTTTGACATTAAATTCCACTGTCTTCTAACAACAGAGCTTAACAAAAGGCGTTGCTTCATTTAGAAGGGAACAAAACAACTGAAAACAAGCAGGGATACTTGAAAGGTAAAAAGACCAGAGCTCAATGACCTTGGGATATGCTACCAAGATGACATGAGAGTTGATATAGCTTAACCGTTTTGGGACACTTGGGTGTCAATGATATGGTACGATAGGGCTGAGGGTGTAGATAAGGTGATGGAGGACTTGTTGTACAAGTTGAGTTTGACCCTTCAACATACATTTTAAAAGAAATTTAATAAAGAAAAACAAAGGGCTGAGCATGGTGGCACAGAGGTGTAATCCCAGCACTGGGGAGGCAGAGGCAAGTGAATCTCAGTGAGTTCGAGGCCAGCCTGGTCTACAAAGCGAATTCCAAGTCAGCCAGGATTGTTACACAGAGAAACCCTGTCTCAGAAACAAAAGCAACAAACAAAAACGCTGGGCATGGTGACATATGTGTGTAATCCCAGCACTGCAGAGGCTCTCTGGGCAACTGTCTTAACCTACTCAGGGAGCCGTGGTCATAGACTTGGTTAGAAGGAACTGGCATCACCTGAAGAACATCACCCAAGTTTGACCTCTGGTTTCTACATGCAGACACACACACACACACACACACACACACAAATATATTTACATGTGCACCCATTCACACACACACACACACACACACACACACACACAGAAACAGTATGATAGTTTCCCACTTTGATTCTTCATCTGCATGAGTATGCCTGACTTCTTGAGTGTGGGAAGGATCTGTTTCCAGCTAACAAATCAGGCCAATGAGTGACAACACCACACTGTAGCAGGCCCTACCCGGTCATCAGCATCACTGTAGAGACTGTCCTCCCTCTCCAAAGGAAGCAGCCAAGTTGAAAACATCCTTTGTCAATAAGCTACAGGTGACCCGCAAAAGACAGCCAGCAAGGAGTCCCCACCAACACGCAGCCATGGTCCACCTCTGTACCTCAAGTGCTTGTCATGATGGCCCAGCCAGAGAAGGATGCAGCTGAAACCTTGAAGAAGCCACAGCCATGAGCAGGCCACCAAGACCAGATGCCCCTCCCTTCCATCCTTCATCCTTTCCCTCCCCTTACCCCAGCCATCCTGCCAGCCCAAAGAAGTCCTGGGAAAGTCACCCGAGTTGCTGTCCATTGCTCACACTCCTCTCTGGCTCACACTCTCTGGCTCACACTCCCAAACTAGGAAAGCTGTACTCATCTGGGTGCTCAAAACCAATTCTCATTATAGCGATTTACATGAACAGGGGTGTAAATTTGCATACCATTAAGTGTTTAAGATTAACTTGTGCACATTTCATTTGATTTGATTTGGGCCTTAAATTCTTCGTGGATGCTGAGCCTCTGTGGTTTTCTCCTTCCAAGTAACCAAGCTTTACACCGAAAATTAAAACTGCCACAGCCAATGACTTTCTTCAAATGCGCGCGCGTTCGCTTTGGGGAAGGACAGCCGGGCGCACTTGGAAGGCTTTTCAGCGCTGAAATGGCCCTGGTCCAGTGATCAATACTCACACAGAAGTGTCCTTAAATAGGAAATAGAATTTTAATAGGAATCTCTGCAGAGCTCCAGGCAAGAGTTTGCATAATACAACCTCCTGCCAGCAGAACAGTGGTTTGGGGAGAGGGAGGGGTCTTGTCGTCTTTTCACGAGCAGAAAGGATTTCAGAGGCACTTAAACCTACCTCTGGGATGCGTTCACACCTGTCCACAGGATTTATTATGCCAAAACCTGAAAGGGTGTGGCCCACCAGCCAGTCTCTGTAAGATCCTTTAACAGAAGGACCAAAAGCAACACGACATATCTCTTGGCTCTGGAAAATGATCAGGGAAAGCAGGTTTTATGAGCTTCACTGACATACTGTATCTCAGTGTGATTCATCCATCTCAGGGAAGTGACTTGAAGAGCCAATTAAAGGCAGCTTAGAGGAGCTACTTTGCATTGTCTCTTTATTCTGTTCCCGGCGACAATTGTACCTGTCAGGCAAGCTGTGAAAAACTATCAGTTTTGGCAGCAAGAATTTTTACAGGAAAACAAGAACCATTGCCCTGGGAGAGAGCAACTGTCCTCATAGTACAAATCCCCATGCTCAAATGAGGCCCTTGCAGCCAGGGGCTTCCATGACAAAACGGGGTCTCTGCTGCTGGTCGGGTGGTTTCTAGCTCCAGGGACATTGTCTGCTGGGCTGGGCCTCTCCTTTGCATGGCTGTCTCCTTCTGCTCTGCAATGAATGCAAGAGGATAAGCACACTCACATCTAAATTCAAGCAAGGCAGATACACTCCATCCTAGAGGATTGCAAGGAAGAAGAAAGGGGAAAAGGATGAGAAAAAAAGAGAGAGAAAAGGTCAGAAAGAGGAGAAAGAAAAGAAAGTCCCTAAATCGGCCATCTTCTGTGACCAGTTAAGGCTTCAAAGTGGAGGGATTGAGACACCAACCCAGCCACAAAACCTTCAACCTATAGCTTGTCCTGCCTGCAGAGTATTCTGGGACCAGAGCCTTGCAGAGTCCTCTTGAAAGAGACCAGAGAGACAGAGAGCCATCATTCAGCAACTGATGGGAGCAGATACAGAGTACCACAGCCAAACATCAGGTGGAGCTTGGGGAATCCTGCGGAGGAGAGGGAGGAAGGATTGGAGGGATCAGGGGAGTTGGGGACACCATGAGAACAGGACTCACAGAATCAACTGACCAGGTCTCATGGGGGCTCACAAAGATCAGGGAGCCTGTAGGGATCTGACCTATGTATGTCCTCTGCATGTATGTTGTGGCTGAATCACTCACTTGGTGTTCTTGTAGGATTCCTAACAATAGGAGTGGGGGCGGACACCGACTCTTTTGCCTACATATGGGACCCTTTGGCTCCTACTGAGTTGCCTCATCCAGCCTTGATGTGACGTGTCTAGTCTTACTGTAGCATATTATGTTGGGTTTGGGGGCTGTCACTGGGAGGCCTGCTCTTTTATGATGGAGGGAGCATGGATCTGGGGGAGAGGGGAGATGAAAAGGAGAAACTAGGGGAGGGGAGGAAGGGGAAACTGCTGCCAGATTGTAATATGTGAGAGAATATAATAGTAGTGGTGGTGGTGGTAGTAGAAGAAAGCCCTGATACCCCAGACAAGATTATTTTCCAGCTTAAGACAGCAAACAGAACTAAAGAAATGGCTCAGTCAGTAAACTGCTCACATGAAAGCTTGGGGAGCCAAGTTTGATTCCCAGCACCCATTTGGTTGGAAATGAGTCCCCAGCCCCCTGACACCCCTATATCCAAGGGGTCTGGGATGTTTGATTGGAAGAGTCACCCCAGCCCCTGGCATCCATCCCAAGCCCCTTCCCCTGGGAGCTGCCACAGTCCAGACTCCACCTCCCAGAAACCACACCAAATGGTGACCCCTCCCCAGAGAGGGTCAAGACGACTCCCACAGGCTATTAAACTGCCCCCAAGAGAACAAACACGTGGTCTTTCCGGTTCTCCTTTCCCCTCTCCGTGGTTTCCCGGTCAGGCCCCCTGGGAGCGCTGGCACCCATTAAACCTGGACTTTTTCTAATTCGGTTTGATTTGGTCTGATTTGGCTTATTGCGTTGGTGGAGAGCCTTATCAGGCCACAAAAATTTTACAGCACCCACATAAAAACCAGGCCCAATAACATGCACTCTTAATCCTAGAGCTGAGAAAGAAGAGACAGGGTGATGCCTGGAGCTTGCAGATCTGTCAGCTTAGCAAAACCATTGCGCTCCACTTTTATCAAGAAACCCTGTCTCAAAATATAAATTGAAAAGCAATAAAGGAAGGCACTTGACGTAGACCTCTGGTCTCAACAAACATGCACGCATACATTCACATGCATCTGGGAACACATACTTGCAAGCACACATGCGCATACAATAAGTGAATAAATAAATGAAGGTGGATCAGTGGTTTCATTCATCAAAATTGTGATTTCTTGACTTCCTCATTCAGCTTTTTTGCATCAAAGAAGGTAGCACTGTATTTTTTAGTAGGGGGGAAAACTTGTAAGCTTAACACTCCTCTCTGGAAACAAGACCTGCCAGCCCCAGCATAAAAGATCAGGTCCAGCACTCAACCTGTGGAAGAACAGATGGTCCAGGCTGCCTCCAGAGGAAAACGAACACTCCCAGGCTTGGTCCAGGTGTCTCCATAGGTCACTGTTCCTCAGAGGTGAGCTAGTGACTGCCAGTGGCTCAGATGTCACATCCAAGCCAAAGGGCTGGCTCAGCCTGTGACTCCAGTTCTGTGGCTCAGCTTGGGTAGGGTTACAAGTTTCTTGTGATGCCTGCCGACTTCTGGTAGGGACAAACATCCACCAGTTTGCCTTTCCAAGAGTTCAAGGCTATGCCTGGTAGGCAGGGTCAGACAGAGACAGAGCTGTGAAGCCAAGAGGAGGATTCGGTGACTCCTGAGTTGCCTGAGAACAATGGGACATTTTCCAAATAAAATAGAGGTTCCATGGATGCCCTTGTCTGCATTAGGTACCTAGAGGTCTGGGTAGCTCCCAGATTCACCAGGCTGGGATTGAGCTGATACTGTAGCCTCAACCCCATTGGGGAATCCACACACGTTAGATGTAATTAGGATCATTATGTCTTGGAGCTAAGGGAAGGTGAAGAGCTCGCTGTGCAAGCACAAGGTCCTGGGTTTGATCCCTGGCATCCATGTTAAAAAGCAAGGTGTGTGGCAAATCTAATCCTAGCACTGACCAGAAGAGGCATGAAGCACGATTAATAAAAGCTCAGGGTCAGAAACTGGGGCTCAACCTGAAGATCCGAAAAGCAAAACAGCCAGCTACTGCCTCTTACCTCGACCTCAGTCTGAAATGGCGGTCCTGCCTCCCTCCTGGAATCTCAGAATAAGAGTTGTCTGTTGAGAGCTGTTTCCTCCCATTTCATAATCTTCTCTAGGGCTGGGATTAAATGCATGCACCACCGTGATTAAAGGCGTGCCCAGTTTCTATGGCAACTAGTATGGTTACTGGGATTAAAGATGTGCGTTATCATAACCTGATCTGTAAGGCTGACCAGTGGGACTGCTTTACTCTCAGATCTTCAGGCAGTCTTTATTTATTAAGATACAGTTGAAATGCCACTACAGAGAAAGACATCCCTGGGGCTTGTTGGCCAGTCACCCGAGCCTAATGGTGAACTCTAGGCTAGTGAGAGATCTTGTCTCCAAGGAGGTAAACAGTGTTTCTAAGGATGACACTCAAGACTGTCCTATCTATCCATCCATCCATCCATCCATCCATCTATCAGACACCACACCCACACACACATACACATATGCATCACACAAAGTGGTACCGTAGCCAAAATGATAACTCCTTCACAAAGCATCCTAGAGGCTTCTGGAACTGAACAACCTGACAAGCCATGTCCACCCAAGCAACCCCAGAGCCTAACTCCAGACCTGGATTTCCAGAGATGCTCAGAGAATGGTATTAGATAGAAGGGGGGAATGAGAAAAGACTTCTTTTGTATGGTTCATTCGCTGGTTTTCTTGGTCCAGAGAGAAGGGAAATAAAGCAACCAGCAAGCAGGAAAGCAAATGTATTATATCTGGCATGTTTCCAATCACCCCGTGTCATTGTAAGTACTTTTATTTCCCTCATTATAGTGTGTGTGTATATATACACATATATATAGCATATATACACACACATATATATGCTATATATGCACAACTATTAAGGCTCAGACTAGAAATTCTATCCTCTGGCCCATCTGATTAAACCTTGTAGATTTTTCTCATACAAGTTGTCTTTTTAGGCTTATAAAATATTTAAATCAAAATGGACCTTAGCAATAATCTCATCTGAACTCTTTGGAGACTCAAAGAGGTTAAGCAATTTCTTCAGGTCACCTAGTTAGTACATGGTAGAGCCAGGAACTCATTTCTTCCAACTTCTGGCATTATCCTCAGCCTCTCCAAAGAGCTGTAACCGAGTGTGACATTATCCTAGCAAACAATCTCGTTAGGAAATAATGCAGGTGTTTTGGAAATAAAGATACCACTGTCCATCTTCCAGAGCAGCTGTTGGTTCATACACAGAATCAGGAAACAGAGAGGCCATCAGACTCACCACATTCCTGAAAAGAGTCCACACCTGGAGGCAGCAAGAGCTATCTAGGGAGTTCTGTTGAGCCATCGAAACCCGCCCAAACAGACACAAGGAGTCAGTGAGGCCAGTAACATGGTTTTGCATTGCTTTCCCAGAAAAAAAAAAGTTCATCAGATGTCTCCAGTACATGGGCCTTCACACCTCAATAACCTTTGTGCCCATGGTATCTCGCCATCGTCTTCTACAGACTGCTCTCTGTTGCCAGAGGCTGCTTCTTCATTTCCTGGCCGCCCAGACTCCCAAAATAATCACACAAAAAAATCTGTATTAATTGCAATACTGTTTGGCCAATAGCTCAAGCGTATTTCTAGTTAGCTCTTACATCTTAAATTAACCCATTTCTATTAATCTGAGTATCATCACATGGTTGTGGCTTACCAGGTAAAGTTCCATTTGGCATCTTCAGAATTGCAATTAATACAGTATTGCAATTAATACAAATTTCTGTGTGATTATTTCAGGAATCTGGGCGGCCAGGAAACAAACAAACAGCCTCTATAGCTCTCTGTCAGCGTTTTTGGGATGGCTAAATAGACACTCTGGGAAGACCAGGTACCCACTTAGCTGATGACAATACTTGAACTGTAAGCACAATTCTCCCGCAGGCCCTGAGCTTGATGAAGAATAAAGCTGTTTGGCTCATGTCTTTCTCCTAGGTGGAGTTTGCTTCTGTTTTCTCCTTCTCTTGGTCCCTGTTACTTTATTTTCCTTGGTGTCCTTTCTCCTGCAACTTTGCATTGCCCATCCTCTACCCTTATTATCTCCAGAGTGGCTTACGTCCTCTACACTAAGGGGACAGTTGTATTGCCCCCTGTGACATTTTGTGGTTTTCTTCAGGACAGTCTAATTTGCACAATTTCTGACCTCCCACGCTTCACAACATTGCTGTGTGATTTGGTCATTCATTACCCACGGTCATCTTTTCCAGTAACTGCTTCCCATAGACAGTCTCATTTCTCTAATAAATATGTAACCGCTTAAAGGCAGGAACCAAGGGCGATGCTTCTCGTTTCTTCTCTGTAGAGGATCACAGAATAACGACAAGACAGAGGGTGTTTGGAAGATTCCTGTGAATGAATAGCTGGTGGGTTTCAGGTAGGTCCCACCTTGATCATAATGCAATCATGCACTGGAAAGGTAGTGAAATAAGGCTTGTGGAAGAAGAGTCAAGCAAGCCACTCCAGAATCCAACCATAGGAGATGCCACACTGGGCCCCACGAAGACTACACATACCCTAATGTCCACACTGCTCCGGACACCCTTACGACATGGAAACGTAGAACTAAGAAGGACTAAGTCAGCTGTCATCCCCAGATGTATGGAGAGTGATGGAGTAGCAGGTTAGGACCATAACTTGGATAAAAAGTGACTCTGAAGCTGTGTCTGCTGAAAACTAGCTCCAGGATTAGCTTTGAATCAGAACCCAACCTGCCTATCGAAACCTGATTCTTTGTGAAGATAAATTTACGTGGAGGGAAACAATGCAAAGGATGGAGACTTTGCCCATGCCTCCTCCTGGCTCATCTTGCCCTTTGCACTGATTTCCGGGAAGGCTGTTTAGCAATATGCTACCCCCCACTCTGTTGAACTGGAGGCTGTGAGTCATGGAGTCAGGCAGTCTGAGCTCTATCCTGGCTGTGCCTCTTCTAGACTTATAATCCTAACTAAATGATTTCATGTTTCTTGGTTTCCCGGTGCGCACAATGGACATGGTAATGTCCACACCCAATGGTTGGTATGAAAATTCAGCAAGTTCATATATTTAAAGTCTTTGGAGGGGTTCCTAATGGGTACATGCAAGTGTTTTTTCTTTTCCTTTCTGGGACCAGTTTTAGTTAAATACACCACACATAGCTAAACCCTCGTCCTTTGAGGCAGTTGCCTCTAAGAGTAAATTAGATTTCCCGTCTGCAAAGCAAAGCTTTCCTAAGACACAAGTGAGTTTTGCTCTTCCAATTTGTCTCACCTTTATAATGAGAGAGAAATTAATTTAGCTTAAAACCACTTCATTCTGCAAATGACTGCTGCTCATGCTAATGACTTACACACTGTGGTAGGCATGTGAATACATTCTACGCCTCAGCCTTGGTGTGTTTTCAGTCTTTTCAGGAAGTGAGCACAGGACAACACAGCACTGATGGGAAGTAGGCCGGAAGCCTTGTAGATGCAAAGTGTCATGGGTACCACAGAGAAAAAGAGGACGTCTGGAGCATGGCCCTCATCCCCCGTAAGCAACGGAAACCTCCTCCCCCTGACTTGAGTTACAAGGGATTTGCTCTGAAAGTACTAAAGTATCTCACAAACACGAACGACAACAAGAGAGCCCGTGTACTTCCTCTCTCAACGCACATTTATTGTGGGTAAAGATATGTCCAGTGCTGGGGATGAAGTCATGAGCCCTGTGGACAAAATTGTCTGCCTACTTAGAGTAGCTATTGTGGAAAAGAAATGCAGAGAAAAACAACATGAGTCAGAGATACATTCAGTTAGAAGAGAACGAGACCAAAAGGAAGAGAAGGGATTTGAAGGATGAGTGAGAATTAGCAGAACGGTGATGTTGAACTTGACCATGATTTTTAAAAGCTCAGAATGCAATGCTGCAACAGCCCTGAAGGAAGCAAGAGTAAGTCGGCAGTCTTAGGGCAATGGTTCTCAACCTGTGGGCCGCGACCCTTTCGGAGGGTGAAGGACCCTTTCATAGGAGTTGCATGTCATATATCCTGCATATCAGATATTTACATTATGATTCATAACAGCAGCAAAATGACAATTATGAAGTAGCAACGAAAGTAATTGCATGGTTGGGGGTCAGCACGTAAGGAACTGTATTAAAGGGCCGCAGCACTTAGAAGTTTGAGAGCCACTGTCTTAGAGAAGAGTAGGCAGAGAGGAGAACCCGGTCCTGCAAAGAAATAGACCAGGTCAGCTTTGAGAACAGCCAGGGGCCAAGGTGACCCAGAGAAGAGCCCGTGAAGAGAGCACTGGAAGCAAGGCCAGAGGCAAAGGGAGACTAGATCACACAGGCCCTTTAAGGTCAGAGGAAAGACTCTGACTTTCTGGGATGGAGATGTCCCCACTGGATTTTAGGCAGGCTTTCTGAGTTCCATGTGTGGTCTGAGAAGAGAACAGAATCAAGGATGCTCCATTCTCATCAATCCCATGTATCCAACTGCCTGTTCATCATTCCTCTGAGGTGTCAGGTTGGCAGGTGTAGGGTTACCATGGACAAAGTAAGATTTGGAATTTTCTACCCAAAATCGGATCTCCGTGCGTTCGCCACCATCTCAGAAACTCCACTCATCCAGTTGCTCAGATAGACTCCTCATTCTCTCACACCCACAAGTAGCTCAAATCCACCCCCAAATCATTCTCCATCACAGACACAAAGCCCAAGGATTGTCTTCCCCCGCCACAGCCACCAGCTTCAATCAGACTGCCATTGGCTCCTATCTGGAGAGCAGCAGGAACCCTAAAAAGCCTCGCTACCTGCCGCCACTCCATGGACTTTTCCCTCCACGTAGCAACTCAAGGGCCCCTGTTCAGCCCAAACCAAACCAACTTCTCTTGATGTCTCCCTGTCACGTAGTGGGAACTGATGCTCTTCCGGTAGTTCTATGTCTAACTCCAGTGCTTACAACTGGACCAGATGCCCAAATAATATTTATTCTCTACTTGACACATGTATGGAAGCAGACGGACAGACAGACAGATGAATGAATGGAACTGGGAAGTTGAGAATGACGAGGAATCAAAATACACACTTGCTCTCCTCCTCCACCCCCAAAGTTGTTTCTCTTGAAAGAATAAGTAATCATCAGTCTCGATCACGCAGGGTTTCTGAGTAGAGCAGGGGAAGGAAGAGATGGGAAGGAGCCCTGATGTGCGAGCAATACTTGGGCCTCCAAATACACTCATGTACACATGAACCTGCTGGTGGACCCCACACATGCAAATATGCACACACATAAGTGCATACTACACACATGCATATGGAGATGGAAAAACTAAATAAGCAAATAAAATTCAATAGGACAGATTAACAGAGAATCCTTAAATAAAGGGTTTTTTTAAAAAAAAATCAGAGGAAGGGATTTAGAGAAGGAGCAAGCACTGTGGAATTGGGCTGTAACCTAAGATGAATAAAGCAAATTGGTAAAAACCCAGGAGCAGATGCATGTAAGACCCGCGGCAATCTTCCTGCCTCAGCCTCCCACAATGCACCTCCATGCCCAACTTGGTCAAGTGTACTACTCCTTAATGAGGCAGGAGAAGTTCCTGTCCTGTGATAAACACAGACCTGTCTTATACACTCGATCCTGCCGAAAGGGAGGTAATGATGAGTCTTCATTAGACTCCTGGTGGGTCCATTGCAGTTTGGATAACAAAAGTTTCATCCCTTCTTCCAGTTAGCAGCTCAGAAATTTGGAGTAGCCCCTCAGTTTGTTTCTTTCTTGACACCATGTTTAAATCTCACCTGTACAAGAGGTCATGCCACCACTTAAGAACCGACTTTCAGTCACTGTCGGCTATATCAGCACCAAGACGGTACCACTGTAAAGGACAGGCGACATGGTCACACTCCCCCTTTCATCTAAAATCAGCTTCATTTGCTCACAGATCTAGCTGGCCAGTTAGTGCAGTTGTGTAATCTCATTAAGGAATATCTAAACTAATGAAATATGAGTGCAAAGGTATTTCACTTATGTGGAAACTAAGATACAAACCTAGTAAAGTCACCACGAAGACAATAAACCTTAAAGATTACTTTTGTTTCCCAAATAGCTATGGGAAAAGAACATAAATGAGGGCTGGTGAGATGGCTCAGTAGGTAAAGGAGCTTGCAGCCAAGAGTGACAACCTGAGTTCTAGCCCAAGGACACACCTGGTGGAAGGAAAAAAACCAACTCTGGCAACCTGTGCTCTGACCTACATGCACACACACATACACACACACACACACACACACTAAATAAATAAATTATAATTGGATGAAAATAAACCACCTATATAGAGTCTGAACTCTAAATGCTTTGGAAATCACTTAAGCTTTGATTACACTTCAAAGAAACTAAGCCTAGAAGTTAATAGATGTTTCGTGATGACGAGGTTTATGAAATAGAAAAAATGGAGTGGGGGAGATTGCCCCATCAGTAAAGTGCTAAACACGTAAACACATAGCTACACACACAGCTATACATGTATGAACACATCACATTTCAGACATGCACATATGAGCGTATCACACACAAACACAAATAGAAACAAATGAAGTAAAACTGGCCAGAGGTTCCACACTCACATAAAATCTATATGAAAATGTAGTACAATCACATATACTTAATCAAATAAAGCAGTCCAGGAATATGTTATTTTGCTACAGCTCTTTAAATGACTCCCAATTGCTTCATCTTTGAAGATGAGTCTCCCTGACTTTGGTTCAAGGTCAGATGAGAATACCAAGTAAAGGAGCATTTTCAAACAATAAAAGGCAGCCTGGAAAGAGTTGTCTACTACCTTCTTCTGTGTCTTTGGTACCTAATGCAATCGCAGGAGCATTGTAGGAGATCCATAAGTTTTCCTAAGTATATTGCATCACCACCAACTCTACCCTTCTGGTATCAATTTCTCCAGCCCTCCACAGGAGGAATTAATTTAGGGATTGCTGACAGATGCTATCAGTAAGAGAGTCTTACAAAGCAGAAGTCCATTTCCCACTGTGTTAGGTCATAACAAAACACAACACTGTCTTTCATGCAATGGTTTTGAAGTCTAAGCTCTTCCTGGGCATCAGCATCTTCCCAAGGTGAGAAAAGAGAAAGCAACTTCCAAAATGAAGGCAAGGATGCATCACTTCTGCCCCTCATCATTGGTTCTGATGTGGTTACACCTGGGTGCAAGGGGCTCCAAGAAATGCAGTACAGGCATCTCAGCCATAGAGAGCAACTTTCAGGGATAATTAATCAACTGGGGCAGGGAGAGGTCTCCCTCAGAGCTATCCAAAGGGAAGGGACTTGGCAATATCTCTAGATACAGGCTAATATCTGAATGGATAACCCCTCAAGCATCAGGTTGGTAGATATCAATGGAAAAAAACTCATACCATATTATACAACAGTGCATAACAAAAACTCAAGTCCAAATGGATCAAAGACCTCAACATAAAGCCAGCCACACT
>LOJH01031685.1:3694-16755 GCA_001685095.1 Ellobius talpinus
CGGGTTGCCAGGGTAAAACCAAGAACCAGTACTGGGTGCTGAGTTCCAAAGTACCGCTCTTCCCTAAGACAGTCAAACTGTATTGCACATGGGTGTGGTGCAGCCCCCCCCAGGTTGTCTACCTGTTCTCATTGGCCTGTATCTTAAACTCTTCCCGCCTTTTCAGAGCCTTGGCCAATGAGATCCAGTGCCTCAGGCTCCCACGTGACCAGAGAAATCTAGGCAGGGGATTTCAGCAGTTCCGAGAAATGAGAGGTGTGGCTAACTGGGGCTTATGTTTTTCCCACCCCACACTACTCTGTCTTCTTGTGGCTGGTTGCCTACCCTACTGTCTCGAAGACCCTCTGATGAGAAATACCTAATAAACTGACACCCATTCCTCATCCCAACACCCTCCAGTGGGTGATATTTGGAGAGCAACAATTTCTCATTTCAGGGCATTTTCTACTGTCACCTTGTCTGACACTAACATTTTGGGAAGGGGAGGTGTTTTTGTGTAGGCACGTGACTGCCAGACCCTAGCACTGTGCTTTGGCTGTGAGCGTGGAGTTAGTGTGTGCTAACTGGATGACAGATCCTAAAGGTACTGGAATTCTTGCTCACCCACCAACCCCAACGTTGAAGCCTTGCTTTCCCTTCCGCTGTGGAAAACCCATGTAGCTTCTAGAAACAACCATCAATGGAAGAATGGATAAGGAAAAGGTGTCATATATACACAATGGGACGTTATTTAGCCAAAGCAAAGGGGGAGTCATTAAAACTACCAGAAACTGTAAGATGTCCAGGGGTTGACCGATCACAGTGGGGAAGCAGATTCCCTGGTAGAGCTCTGCTAACAGGAGATTGGGGAGGAGGTTGGGAGAGCTTAGGGCAAGTAGCTGGACTTCACGGGGCTTCATGGAAGGATGAATTTGAAACACCTCTGAAATATTTTGTGGGCTTGCTGAGGTAGCAGATGTGTGTTGAGGGAGGGGGAGGGGAAGTCTGGCTGACCTGTACATATGTAAGGTTAACTTTGGAGCCAGTGATGACCGAAGCCATGGCCTTAGATCGGGGCAGGGTGTTGGGAAGAGAAGGGTTGAGGCCCCAGGCTTTAAAGACATTCATCATTTAATAGGAAAGACTAGGCCAGAAGAAGATACTGGGACACGGAGTCATAGGTAGGAACAATTTCCAAGAAGCTGGAAACAGGAGCAGAGCTGCTGAAGCCAGGCAAGGAAAAGTTTATTTATTTATTTATTTTTCTATTTATTTATTTGCAGTTTTCTATCGATCCAGTATTTATTATTGATTATGTGTCCCAGGCTCCCTCCTAGAAGCTGATGATGTGACATCAAAGAAGCAAATCCTTTGCCTTCTGGGCCCATGCAATCTAATGGGGGGCGGGGAAGGAAACCTCAAATCCACAAATAGGATGAGGGGAAGATGATGGGTGATTGGATGAGGCCTGAAAGCCACTGTGACTGGGATAAGGGGTGCAGGTGTCTCTGATGCTTTGAGCAGTTTCCAAGCAAGAGATGGAGGGAGGAGCTATCTGAGATGCCAGGTGCCATTCTGGCCACGAACGACTGCACTGAAGGACCATGCTGAAGGTGTTCAGCCAGGACAGCATGCTTGAAGACAGGGCGCCAATAGAGAAGGCTGTGGAAATAGCTGGGGACCAGAGGATTTGTGGGTCTTTGTCTTTTCCTGGGGCTGGAGGGGAAGTTCTCAGAAGCTCAGTGATACAGAGAGGATGGGTTCCTGCTGTGGTCCACAAAGAAACCTGGGGTTTGCAGAGGTGGAGGGGAGCCAGTGTAGACAAGTCTCTTGAGAAAGAAAGCAGCAGCTTGAGGGAGCAATGGCTTCTCCTTTTACTCCTCTGCATATGAATTTGGGAGTTGAGGAGTCCCAGAAGAGGATCCTGAAGTTGCAGACTTGGAGGCCCTTCTCAAATAGATATGTCCATCTCCCTCCTTTGGCATTCAGTGCTCATGGTGATGCCAACAGCAGAGGTACTTGCCTCCCAGGCCCCTCTCAGATCTCATGCACTCCTGATGACTCCGCACCTTCCTATTGCCTTTTTCATTGCTCCTGTCACTTCCTTGTTCCTGAGGCTGTAGATGAGAGGGTTAAGCATGGGTGTGAGGACGGTGTGAAAGACAGATACTACATTATCTTGGCCTGGCGTGTGATAGGAAGCAGGTAGCATGTAGGTCTAGACAAGGAGCCCAGAGAAGAGATTGACGACCGTTAGGTGGGAGGAGCATGTGGCAAGGGCCTTCTGACGCCCCTCCACAGACCTCATACGGAGGACAGCAGCCAGGATGAGGGCATAGGAGGTGGTGATGAAGGTGATGGGCACCAGGAGGACCACCACGCCTGTCACAAAGACTACCTGTTCGTAGGCTTCTGTGTCTGCACAGGCTAGCATCAGCAGCGAGGGCACCTCACAGAAGAAGTGGGAGATCTTCCGAGAATCACAGTAGGGGAACTGAAGGGTCAGAGAAGTCTGGATGGAGGCGTTGAGGGATCCTCCCAGCCAGGAGGACACAACCACGAGCAGGCACACCTGGTGGCTCATGAGCACCGGGTAGCGCAGAGGGTTGCAGATGGCCACATAGCGGTCATAAGCCATGAGGGCCAGCAGGAGGCACTCTGCAGCCCCCAGGAACATAAAGAAAAACATCTGCGCCCCACAGCCCCCAAAGGAGATGCTTGTCCAACCGAAGAGGAAGCCCACTCTCATCTTGGGGACAGTGACTGATGTGAAGAACATGTCCAGAAAGGACAGCTGACTGAGGAGGAAGTACATGGGCGTGTGGGGTCGGGTACCCATCCAAACCAGAAGGAACATGGCTGTATTACCGGCCATGGCAAGGATGTGGACCAGCACCACTATGCTGAACAGAAACAGGTGTGTCTGGCTGTTGTTAAAGAGGCTCGTGAGACCAAAGCCAGCGGTGGAGTAGTTCCAATGCTCGGGGCCCATCGCCTGCTGAGCTGCCCTCTGGGGACAAAGAACCAGGTCACCCGCATTAGAGACAGGGAGAGGGGTTGAGGTGAGAAGAGAACACCCTGATTGCTCAGGGGACCTCCCAGGGATCCAGAGCAGCAACAGATATACTTTGTCCTTAATGTACTTGCCAGCATTTGTAGGGTCATTATTTCATAGGAAACTGATATTGAAAGCATGGTCTGCAGGGAAAGCAGTGTTCAGAGGGAAACACACCACTCCAAACGTGCACTGTGTAAGAAGAAAGACTAGAGACTAACAGTTAAACTTCCCATCCTGCAGAGAAAACAAGGACGCTAGGAAAATCCCAGCACATCACAACATACCCCCTCCATTTATGAGATACACATAGTTGTTGATGTTTTCAGTTCCAAACAAACAGATGCAAACAGGAAAATATTTTACAAACTTATGGTTGCCCTAAAGGCTAGGTCCACACATGTGTGAATTATACAGTTCAACATTCTTGTTGATGTGAGGATTTGTGTGATTCGGTTTTCTTACAAGCGAGAGCTCTGGGTGCAGCCGAAAATTGACATTTTGTCATCTGTCAAAATTGCCCAGCCTTACGCTTCGCTTGTGGTCCTGGCCACCAGAAAACTCACATTTGGGTTTTTGTACCCTGGGGCAGTGATGACTTTCTGTGGGTTTTGACAATTTGTGGTCATCTTCATATTATTATTTTCTGATCTTCAACAGTTTCATAAATGAGTCTTAACTCAGTAATCAGAGCCCCTGCAACATTCTCCTGCCCACTGAGCTCTGTAAGTATAAACATGTGAACGCTTTATAGGGAATAGGAAAAGCAGCTGTAGGAATTTCTCTCGGGGGCACCAGAGATTCCAGGTCCTCTGCCCTCAGGCTGAGGTGAGCTACAGTCTCAAAGAATAGTTCAGGGAAGCAAGTCACCCAGAGGCACTTTGTGGAGGTCAGAGAAGGAAGAAGGTCAGGCCAACTTCTGATGCTAGGGCAAGGCTATAGGCCAGCTTCCCTTCAGGTGAATTCCTCTGTTTACCACAGCTTGTTGGGACACTGTCCCCAGCATCCTGTATCCCAGGGAATGCCTTGGTTCCTACCCTGCTGGGTTCTAACAGCAAATGATTAAAGTGGAATGATTGAAAGAAAATAAAAGGAACCACCCAGAGTTCCGTGAAGATGCCGTGGATGTGAGAGACCACTGCTATTGGTGGATGGGTCTCTGGGACATGGCAGGGAGGGTGGCAAATGTGACGGACGATAACCCAAGTTCAACACTCTTGTGAGAATCACTATCAGGGCTGAGCAAGCTGAGTTATTGTTTCTTGCCCCAAGTCTCCAAGGCTGACTGCTTGCTGTTTTTTAAATTTAATTAATTAATTAATTGTTTTGAAACAAGCTGTCATGCAACTAGACTGGCCTCAAACTCTATAGCCGATGATGACTTTGTGCTTTTCTGATTCTCTCGCCTTCACATCCCAGGTGAAATTCTAGGCGTGTGCCCTGATGTTTGGTTTATGAGATGTAAGATGGAACCCAGGCTTCTTGCATACTAGGGCAAGCACTCTACCCACTGAGGTATATATAGTACCATCCTTGACACAGACTGCTGTGATGGGTGATCTGGGTTGAGATTCACTAACTAGACTCCAGTCTGAATCTCAACATTGTACTACTACTGATGGTGAAGCCAGGACTAGAAGGTCCCACAGTAAGACAGCAGGAACAGGAGCAAGAAGCAGCTCTCCATGGTGCTTTGCTTGGTTCCTAGATCCCTACTAAGGGGCCTTGTCTACAGCTTCAACCTCACCATTCTCAAGCTAGCCATGCTAGGCTCACAACATCTCAGATCTGGTTCAAACAAGTTCTTAGCTTGACAATCCCAGGACCCCAGAGTCTGTTCTAAAGCCTGTCTCAGGAGTAGAGAGAGAACAGAAGATCACGGTTAGAACCAACCACTGCAGACAGCACAAAGTCAAAATGAATGATGCCTCTCAGGGCTAATTCCTAACAATTTGTCTGCCAATATCATGCCTTTTATATGCAAACCGTCCATTCTAGAGTCTACAGCCCATAATTTTTTAGTATCAAGGGTGACAGTCTGGGGGTACCTATCTTCTTATCTTAGACAAGCTTAGGATAAGATTCTGGGCAATTGCAAATAATGCCTGTACCCAGGGCCATCCCAAATCATTTGAACCATGCCTATACCACTGCCGACCTACCTTGCCCATTCATTCTTAGAGAACAAACACACAAAACTGAGGAAAAGTCAACGGGGTTGTAGTGCAGTTGGTAGAGTGCTTGCCTAGCATGCACAAGTCCTGGGTTTGATCTTCCACACTGCACAAAGCAGACATAGTGTAATACATACCTGTAATACCAGCAACTGGGAGGTAGAGACAGGAGGACCAGAAGTTCCAGGTCATCTTTGTCTACAGTGAATTTGAGGTCAACCTAGGATACACAAGAATTTGCCTCAAACCAAAAATAACAAAAAAACATGGTGAGTTTGTCCATACTTTCTGCTTCCTCCCTCTGATCCCTGATCAACCATATAGTGCTTTCTGGTGTGACCTTGTATAACGTGGCATGTTCCCTTGTCATGGGAACTGAAGTGTTAAACTGTCTTGTCCATGGTCCCTGGATCTGCTGACCTTGTACTAAAATAAAAGTGCAATTTCAGATGCATTTAAGACATTCCCCCAAAGGGAACTAGAAGTTTTCACATTTTTTAGGCATGGCTTGCTTTATGTCTGAGACATCTCAGGTTTTATATCTGGAAGGAACCTGGTCTACTACCCTCATCTTATTGGTGAGCAATAGGAAACGTGGCCCTAAACCTGACCTTTCAGCTGCAGCTGAATCTTTACAGCTATGGCGCAGTGGGCCTTCTCAGCTCAGCACCATTGGCATTCGCGTCTGGGTAGTCCTTGGCGGTCAGTGATGCCCCACGTATTGTAGAACACTTTAGTGCTGTACCTCGCAGTACCCTCTAGATGTCAGCAGCAATCCTACCTCATCCTGATAGCCCAAAGGCTCTAAGGACAGCGTGGAATGGCTCCTGCAGCTATAATCACCCCTGGGGAATTCCTGCAGGAAATCTTTTCCTTTCCCTCCTCTGCACGGAGACAAATTAAAAAGCTTAGGAGCTCACACACTGTAATATTTTTATTCTGATCTAACTGAATGTCCTTTTCAGGTTCTATTCAGTTTAAAGCATTGTGGTTAAGCTGTTGGCAAGTTGCTTGGGTTCCTGACCAAGCTCCGTTGATTCCCAGCTTTGTAACTCGGGCAGGTTACTCAGCTAGCCCTAGGTTCTGTCTCAGAGGATAAGAGCATTAAGTGGTGAACACCTGGGAGTGTCCAGAGGAGGACCGATCCCTCTGAGCACTGGCTGGCAGCCACTTGTGTAGCTTACACATACTTCTTTGTAAGTTGGGTCCTAGTACTCACTTCCCAGTTACTGGAATGTGGAATAAGGCACCCTACGAGGAGGATATGCCTTTTCCAGAGTAGGCATGGTGGACACTCCTTTCACATAAGCAATTTAATTTTCACCAGAACCACATACTTCTCTGCAAAATGCTTGTAGCCCCTCCCGTGTGTCGGTTCCCTAGCTCCATGGTTTGACTCTTGAAACAGGATGTAGTGTGGTGGGGATAGCCCCACACAGGCTGCAGACTATATAAGGTGAAGGACTATGCCTGTCTTTCCCTTGTATTCCTCCATAGAATTTGGATTGCGATGTTTCAAGGTCAAGGCTGGGCTGGGGTGGGGCTGTAGGAAGATGTGTGGAGTAGACAGGAAAGCATATTTGCTCACGGGGCTCTACCACCTCCATGCCATGGCCAGGCGAGGTCAACATCCCATTTAGGAGCTGGGCACTCCTGCCTGACCCAGACATGCTTCCTTCTTTGTCCCAACATGAGTTTTCTTCTCTTGGTGGGTTTTGAGAGTTGATGTACACATGTGCATTTTAATGTGTGTAGCAGGTGCCTGCTTGTGTGTATGAGCTTATCTCTCTCTGTGTGTGTGTGTGTGTGTGTGAGAACACTTTCTCAAAGGAATTCTTTTTCCTTCATGCTGTTCCAGAAGAGACGAGCTTTCTGTTCTTATTTCTTCCAGCATGTGGAGATCAGAATGAGCAGACAACAGGCACTGATGAGGGGCTAGAATGATGAAAGGGATTTACAGGTGTGACCCCTATGTTTGCTGTTATAGGCTGTATTAGCCCAAGGCTAGTTTGGTTGTTTTGACTCCTCTGGCTTTTCTGGTCTGATTTCATGTCTTTTATGTCTTATTATTCCATTCCATGGTCGGACTGACATTCATGCCCCACCCCCATATTCATAAGGTATATGATTTTCATAATATCAGGTATTTGACATTAGAAGAAGACAGTGTTAGCAAAGCCTGCTGAGTATCAGTGATATGCCAGTGCTGAGACCTTGAAAGAGAAGAGAATTGTCCCCCCCCTCCCCAACTCACCTCACACTGTCCCAGTCTGTGCTGTCCATCAGGAGCCTTCCTCTTTCACCAGCTTCTCTCCTTCTTCCATCTTCTCTCAGGGCAGCTGCCGGCTGAGGCTCAGAGGAGACCGAAGCAGCTCCCTTAGGAAGTCTGCACGGAGAGCCCTGAAAGCTGACTGTGAAATTTGCTCTCTTCACACAGGGTACTCCTTAGGAATTCTCATGCCCCTCAGAGCCCCTTCTCTGTACAGTATAGTCTACTGACCTTTGCTGCAAGGACAGTAAGCTGGTGGCTGTTGCTGGCACACACACACACACCCCAGAATGCCACCAGTAAAAAGCTTCCATGATTGAACTGCCCTGATCTCCCTGCTCCCAGGACTTCAATTCTGCAGTCCTGAGCAGTGCTTGTCGTGTTCCTGGGCAAGCTGGACTCAGGTGACAAGCTTACTGAGGGGCTGTCAACTGCCTTGTCCCAAGTCTGTAAGTCAGAGATGAAGTGGGACTCGGAAGTCTGTCAGTGTTCATGTTGAGAAGATCTTCACAGCTCCACAACTACTGAGACCTGTGCATCACTCCTAAAACCCAGCCGTTTAACTGGTCTGGCGGGCATAGCTTGCTCTTTGAAAGGCTTAAAAAAATCTGGGCACAGACAAATCTACTGAGTTAGGGATTTCCTAGACAGGAGGGATGCCAGCAGGCACAGGGGTAGGCCAGGGCACAGGCTCCGGATAAGCACCATGCACCATGTGTTTACTGTAAAAACTCTCAGCCTCCAGCTTGGGTCTGACAAGTGAGAAACTGAGCTTATCTCAGAGGTCTATCTCAACACCCTTCTAAGTAAGCACTGTTCAGACACTTGTAAGAACCACTGCTCTAGCCAGATGTTCACAATCAGGACTTGCTTGGCCCTCTGGGGACCTTAGTCCATGTCTGAAGACCTATTTCATGGTCATGCGGAAGAGATGAGGAGCTGCTGACATCAAATGGGGAGAAGCCGGGTGTGATGGCCAACAGTCCCCATGCACAGACCGGGTTCTCAACACGAATAATTAGTCAGCCCAACATACCCACAGCTCTGAGGCTGAGAATGCCCACTCCTGCTCTGCCCTTGTCTGTGGTGAGCTTGACCTGTCTCAAGGTTATATGAAGGTGATTTTATTCTCTTTCCTGAGTGAGGGCTGAATTAGCGTGTTGAGGGCTAGTGTTGACGGGTGTGGGCACTACAGATTATCAGAGGAGGAAGGGTGAAGCCAGCTGGAAGAGCTGTGTGTGCAAGTCATGTGTAAGGTGTATGTGGGCACACGTGCACACGTGTGTGGAGATCAGAGGATAACCTTGGGTGTCACTCCTCAGACACTAACTTTTTTTTGAGGCAGGGTCTCTCACTACCCTAGAGCTCATCGAGTAGACTAGGCTGGCTGCTACCCTGGCTGCTCCTTCTAACTCTTCTTCCTTAGTACTGGGATAAAAGCTTATCACCGTGCCTGGTTTTTTATGTGGCTTCTGGGGATCAAACTCAGGGTCTCAACCTTGCAAGACAAATATTTTATTCACTGAACCGAGTCCAGGAGAAACTTTCCCAATGATGTCAATTCCCACCATCCTAGCATCCAAACACACACAGCCCAGGCTTCTGGGGATACAAACATAGTCAGCAAGGGAAGAGCTTGGCACAAAAAGCTAACTGGACAGATGAGTAAACAGGCAGCTGCTACAGGGTCCCCCACTGCAACAATGCCTGGCCTACAGACAGAACATCCACAGTTGGTTCCTGCTTCACTGTTCTGCATTCTGTCAAGGCCATGATGAGAGTTGCTAATTTCTGAGTCATTTTGTCGCTGGCTGGAGCAGGTCTAGGGGAGAAGAGGTTGCTTCCTCTGTGCAACACAGTTCACTGTGACCCTGGGGTTTCTCAGGTCCATGCTCTCTGGATGCAGATGACTGTACTATTGTTCCTTTCCTGTCTTCTATTTTTCTTCTCTGCCTCTGTGAAAGACTCAAAATCTTTCACAGCTGTAGAAAGCCAGGGCTCTGAGATGGCAGAGATGGAGTCCAGCACATTTTGACCAAAAAACTAGCTATTGTTCTGATATTTGCTTTCCAAAACCTCACATCTCTAAAAATCAGTGAATGGCGGCCTATCTGATAATTATTTAAGAAACACCAGTTAGCATATCTTGCTTAATCCCATGACATATAACTTACAGGCACTGATCAAGCTAAACCTAAGTGGAAATCTCTACAGAAATGTAATATTTGTTGAGAGACACATGCAGGATGATGAGCCAGCCTCGTAGCTCTCAGCTTTTTTGTGCTTAACTCAATACCTGAAGAGAGAGCAGCTCAGGGTTAATGAATAGAGACAGTTTGGCTCTCAGGACACAGGACACCCCAGCAGAGAGGGATGTTTGTCTTTAAAATAGCAGATGAAGGAAGAGCTGGGTTCTTTATCCTCCCTCAGTCAGTGAAGAGGATGAGGCTTTCCTCACCTGTGCACAGATCCGAGGCTGGAGGAGTCCTCCGAATCTGAAAGCCAGAGATTGTTTCCTTATTGGATCCCAGGTGTTCCTTGATGTTTTCTTAGCAGGAAACCCAGTGATTCTACAAAGGAAACACAAGCTAGACCTTGAGGAGCTGGAACAAAGAGCTTGTGTCAAATTCTGCCTTAAAGATCTTCGTTTCTAGAGAAGTGGAACACACACACACACACACACACACACACACTCAGCTATACTGAAGGACGTTCAGGGGCACCAGGGCCCTTAGACTAGTGTTCTAAATCACATATATATTCATAAAATGCTTGACAATCTTGGATGCATGCAAACAAATCAACAGAAATCAACCTTGGTGTCTGGGGGATACTGCTCAACAGTGAGCAATTAGAGACATACAAGTCTTCCCTTTCCCCGTCTCTCCCCTCCCTCACTCTCCCTTCCTTTTCTTATATCAAATAAAGTTGATTTAAGTTATAAAATGTATGTGTGTATGTATTTATGTACATATTTTGGCTTTTTGAGACAGGGTTTCTTTGTATAGCCCTGGCTGACTTGGAGCTTGTTTTGTAGACCAGGCTGGGCCTTGAACTCACAGAGATCCACCTGCCTCTGCCTCTGAGTGCTGGGATTAAAGGTGTGTACCACTGCACCCAGCTTCAGTTAAAATGTTTTCAAAAAGTCTTATTGTTCCAATGTGTTTTTGTTTCTCAACTTGAAAGAAATTAGAATGGAATTTTTTTTCCTCCTATTTTGTGTTAGACATGTGCTACCTTATGTCACTTACATAATGACATGACAGAAAGGGAGATCAATCATTGTTTTTAAACATGAAAACAGTTAACTAGTTCAGTGCTCAGATACGTTCAACAGCAGATCTGGGATGTGGGCCTAGACTACCACAGAACCCAGTCCCTTCCTGGGCTTCCACATGGCCAGTGTGTCCTGTACTAGTCCTAGGTTTATCCTTGGGATTTAGGCCATCACAGGTGCCTAGATGCCCACAGCACGGTTGAAGTTGTTCTTTCTTGTTATCCCTTCTCCCATTGCTGAATCTCACATAGTCTAGACTGGCCTTGAAATTCTTTATATAGCCAAAGATGACTCCAATCTCCAGGACCTCTTTCCTCTACCTCCCACTGCTTGGATTACAGGCATTTACCACTAACGCCAATTTTATGTGGTGCTGAGAGCTGAAACCAGGGCCTCGCACATTCTAGGCCAGTACTTTTATTAATGTGTTCTCACACTTTGTTTGCCCTTTAATGCCTAAGAATTGCTGGTGAGGTTGGGCTGCAGTAGGGAAGCGTGGATTACCCTCAAGCAGTGGTTCTCAACCTTCCTAAAACGGTCACCCTCTAACACAGTTCCTTATGCTGTGGTGACCCCTCAACTATAATATTATTTTCATTGCTACTTCATAACTGTAATTTTGTTCCTGTTATGAATCATAATGTAAATATTTGTTCTTTCCAATGGTCTTAGGCAATCTCTGTGAAAGGGTCATTTGACCCCTAGGTTGAGAACCAATGCCCTAAAGCCATTCTAGTTCAGAAGCAGCTGACTGAGTTTGCCAATAGGTCATGTGACCCAGTTCTGTGCATGGGTGGAGTCAAAGCTACTATGGCAGAGTGCTCTGTGATGTACATCAGTTCCTCCGAGCTGGTAGTAAGAATGACTGATTGCTAAGCTGGGCTCACTTTCACTTATCTTGTGTCCTTGGCTTGGTCCTTTATAGACCAGTACAGGAGCAGTCAATGCCTGTCTCCTGTCATTGAACACTCACACATTTTAAATGTTGTCTTTACAAGTCTGAAAGTCTGTCTTCTGCCACCTTTGATCAACTCCTCTCCTCATTGTACTCTAAGTTCCTTACGTTTTATTCGCGTTGTGGTCATCTGGGTTCAAACACTTTTCTGATTGATAGAGATGGGATCACTTCTAGCCTCTTAGATTACAGTTCCTGTGGTTTTTGTTTTCAGTCATTCCATTGCATAATGTGGTTGGTTAGGTGGTGACAGTTATAGATCCCTAATTATTTGCACCATTGCTTAAAACTGGGCTCATCCCACTTGGGCATCATCTGGTTTCTAGACCTGCATCTACTGTTCTACATTAGCCCCACTGCAATGGTTTTCCACAGGCAAACAACTACATATTGTTACAAGAAATGTGGTCATTATTCTTATGTATTGAATTTTTTTCATCCATGTAATATTTTAGTGCTATGGAGGTGACTCTCTTGGTTAAATGCTACTCTTGTAAGCATGAGAACTGAGCTTGGTCTCTAGAACCTATATTAAAAAGTTGAGCTTGTTGGTATGTGCTTAATCCTCGCATTGGAGTGGTGGGGACAGGGAGCTCCCTGACCAGCCACCCTAGTCTAATCCATGGGTTTTAGGTCAATGAGAGACTGTTACAAAAAACAAGGTGGACAGAACATGAGGGATGATATCTGAAGGTGATTTTTGACTTTCACATGCATGTTCAAATGTGTATGCAAGCATACACACACATGCACACACACATACATATACATGTATACATACTCACACAAAGTTAGTGTTTTAAACCTCTGGATAGTTCACTTATTATCACGCAGCATAGCCGCTCATCATACAGTTGTTATATCAGGCATGTAGGACTTACATCCTCAGCCAGTACCATGCAATATGAATCATCACATCTGTGGCCTTCAAGGCAGAAGGGACATTCACATGACTTTCTTGGGGACAAGGGGCTGAGCTGGGATTTAAACCAAGGACTAGCATGCCCCATAGCTCGCTTTAGGGATCAGCTTTAAAATGTCAAATCTAGAGTGTGTTAGGGCTTTGTGAGTGCAGCGTCCCATCCGTGAAAGTGTTTGTTTATTTATTTACTTCTAATTTTTGGTGGTGCACACCTTTAATTCTAGCACTTGGCAGGTAGAGGCAGGCAGATCTCTCTGGTCTACAGAGAGAGAGTTAGGACAGCCAGGGCTACATGGAGAAATTCTTGAAAAAAGAAAGAGAGAAAGATAGGAAAGAAAGAAAAAAAAAAGGAAAGGAAAGAAGGAAGGAAGAAAGGAGGGCTCCTTTCCTGGAATCTGTGATAGACATAAGTATTTTTAAGAAACATGAT
>LOJH01031688.1:790-15443 GCA_001685095.1 Ellobius talpinus
GGTCTTTAATGTTCAGTGATTATCTTGACACAGAATGGAATAGTCAGGGTTCTCCAGAGAAACAATGTGTGTGTGTGTGTGTGCACATTTCAGAGAGAATTACTATAACATGGAAGCACACAGTGCACAGTTGACCAATGGGATGAGGAGTGAAGAAGCAGGGTGGAGTCAGTGAGACCGTTTCTTCCAGAAGGTTGGTGGAAGAGAATAACCTCGCAGGATGGAGTGACTGCTGGCAAACCCAAAGCCACACAGCAGGAATTTCACCAGATGTCACTTGTCTGGCCCATCTAATCAGGATATACAATCAAAGCATAAGTAATCTACCCACTTAAAGTGTTCTCCAGGTGCCTGGAAACACAGTCACATGTCTTAAGATAGATTCTAAGGTAACTTGTGGGTTAATAATATAAATGAGAAGTAGGTCATGTGGTCTTTTCTTTTAAAGTTGGCAATCATTAACGCCACGACTATGAATACATAGAATACATCTCTTCAACAATGTCACAGGGTCTGGTCTTATCTGAGACAGACGACAGACGCCCCTGGTCCTTAGGAAATTTCAGCAAGACGATGTCTCTTGCTTTTATCTGTGTCAGCTAACTCCTTCCTTCCTTCCTACTGGGCGTGGCTAGCGTCCTCTTAGTTTCTGTTTACTTATGATTGAGGCACAGGCTCCTCCCTCTCCACCCTCCTGCATCCTTAAGGAAGCTGACTCACAGCAGTGAGATTGGTTGGGGTCTCTTTCTCTCTGGTTTGCAGAAGTTCAAAGGGGGAGAGAACTCTGAGAGAGGTGAAGTCTCCTCTCTGTTTCCCCTTACTCTAGCCTCAGAATAGGATTGTTTGTGCCCAGCCAGCAGGCCACAAATCCTGCCAGGTGACCGTCTGAGAGTCACAGGTCTCCCTACCTCTGAGAAGGAATCAATTCCTTCAGATCTTCCTAGAATATAAGACCTCTCATTGATAGCTCTCACCCTTATTAGTTTTTCATACATTTTATCAATAATCCCTTAACTAAACTGCTTATTACTTTATCAGAATGAGCTACCTGTATCCTGCTTGGTCTAATGAATTGTATGAGCGGTGCAATCTAGGAATGGGGCCTTCAAAGGGGATTGTGAATGAGTCACGGTGACACACATTTGAATTCCGACACTCAAGAGGCTGAGGCGCAATGATCTTGAGTTCTATGCCATCCAGGGCTACATAAGGAGATGCTGTCTCAAAATAAACCAAAGGACAACCTAAACAAACAAATCAAATGGAAACACAACCACAGACGTGTGATTCTGAGACTGAATCTCTCGCTGACATGATGAACACATGGCTAATCTTTTTTTTCTCTCTTGTTAGGAGTAAGGGGTTGTTATTAATTATGGGCTGGGGTGTTGCAGTGATTCCTCAAAGTATCACCAGGAGCAGCATCAGATGGACTCCAGGGCGAGGGTTAAGATGTGGTGAGAACAAATTATCTCATTCTCCTACTTTTCTGTCCTTCACCATAGACGAAGTTCTTTTATATACTAAGGATGGTTTCTGGGCCACACTGCTCTGTCCATTTGGATAAGTCTCACATGATCATTCTATTTTATTGACCTTTTGTGTAAGTCAGAAACATAACCCTGACTCATAACAATAACTGCCTCTCATTACATGGGGTACTCTGTCCCAGGCACTGTTCTAAGTAATTCATGTATATTAACTTATCCCTGTAATGCTATGAATAGAAGAAGCTCTTATTATCTATATTTTGCAGATGGAAACTGAAGCAGAGATAAATTAAATAATCAGCCCAGATACCTAGCCAGAAAGCAAGCAGTCTTTCTGAGATCTGACCTTTGAGAGGCTGGAGTCAGAATCTTTACCCTGAACCACTCTGCTATGCTTTTGCTAACATGAGGCAGCAAGAGCATTGTTCTTTTGGGGACTGAAAAATAGAGTCCTGGTGCATGGCTCTGAATGGTCTAATGAATCACAGAGAACGTAGGCTAGAAAAATGGATGGTTACTATATACCATGTACTGTCTCTTTCTATTCTCAGCTTCCCCAATGATCTTCTAGTTACTGTCAGATTTTATCTGCATCAGCCTAGGAAACCAAGTCCAAAGGATTTTTTTATACCTGCCCCTCTACCTCACTGTTCTCATTATTAGCTATCCCAGTAAATTCAACATTCTCTGATTGTTGGTCGTCTCCCAGATTGTGACTGACACCTCTGTTGCTACGAAGGCTCTACCTCACTGCCTGGTTATCATTGTATTATCACAGCAGATCATGGGTGAATGGCGTGATTAGATATAATAAACAGGGCTAGTTTTGACTGGGTCAAAGCCTCTTCAATTTCCTGGCCTGCAAATGGGGATGAGAGTGATTGCTACCTAGGGTTGAGAGGAAATTAGATCATGTATGGGAGAACAATTAGCAGTGCTTGGCATGTACAAGGCATTCAAATAATGTTGGCAGAATCCAAGTCTTCCAACCTTTATTGAACAATCAAATTCTATGTTATTTCTTACTGAATAAAATAGTTCATTTATTACAGACTAAATTCTTTAATACACTAAAGGCAGTTTCTGGGTTATGCTGGTCTGTTTATTTGGATCTGGCTATCATATGACAATGCCTAAGGTAAAGTAGAGATGGGACTGTAAATACTTAGTATCTGTCATAGTCTAGACACCATGCTTGCTAGTTACATGCCTGTATTTTTTTATGAACTCAATACATATTTATTTTGTACCTGTCACTTGTTAGATGCTGGGGACAGAATGATGAGTGAGGGACAGATCAACGGTAAAGAATGAGACATTCCAATTCAGTCCAGAGACATGCCTGTGATTTTGTGTCATGGCTTCAGTATGTATTTTTATAACATGGCTTTGCCACGTGACATAAGGCCTAGAGCTAAGGTTCACTACTGAATGTGGCCTTGACCTCTGGTGAAACTGGAGGCTGAGTGGATATTCTAACTAACTGTGAGTTTTCTTCCCCACGTGGTTCTTGTTGCTAAGACCCCACCAACCAAATACCCCTCCTACAAACAAGTCAGGAGTAGTGTTTGCTTTTGTCCCAGCCCATGATGGCTGGCAGATTTATTCAAAAGATTGGGTCATACCCACCTGCAGGAAACAGCCCACTCTCTCCACTAACCCTGCTTCCCAAAGTCCTCAGTCACTCCCTCTCTTCTGAGTATAGCCCCATGGGGGTCTGTGAGGTGTGCAGGGCGCTCCTTCTCTGGGAGGAGCTGTGGCAGGTAAGCTACTGTGATCTGTGATCCTACCTGTCCCGGGTCAGGTGTTGTGCTGGGCCACCCCATAATTCTAGGGCAGGAATCCCTTAACCAGTGCTATGCAGTAGGAGGTGATCAGAGACCACAGGAGAGGAAGCCAAACGGAAGGAGTTCCCTAGATGTCTGCCTCTCACACTTGAAAGTGGAAAGCAATAGCCTGGGATCTTGTTCAAACATTTATTCAGATTCTTAAGTCTGGAATGGAGGCCCAAGACTGCGTTCGTAACAGTGTCTGCTCCTCAGACCTCCCCCTAGGATCTGGGTCATTGAGTGTGAGGGAGAAGAAATGAACCAGGTATGTAAGATGCCCAGGTAGAAGGATCCATTAGCACCATAAGAAAGAAGATTTTAGAAGAAAATGCACAGAGAGGGCTCAGTAAGTGAAAGTGCTTGCTGCACAAACCTGAAGACCTGGATTTGAATCCTAAAACCTCGGTGAAAGGAGAGAATTGGCTCCTGAGAGTTGTGTTGTGGCATGTGGTCACCAGTACTCACACACATGTCAGACACTTGTCAGACACACATTCTCTTTCTTTCTTTCTTTCTTTCTCTCTCTCTAGTAATAAATAAATATTATAAAAATAAAGTCAATGTCTAGAGTGGAGGAGTTGGTTCAGCTGGCAAAGGTGTTTGCCACTCAAGCCTAGTGAGCCTATTTTATTTAATCTGCAGAAATCACATGAAGGTGGAAGGAGTGAGCTGTTCCAGTCCATTGTCCTTTGACTTTCACATGTGTGATATGGCACCCGTGCCCTCCCCATCCATCTGTCTCTCTGTCTCTCTGTCTCTCTCTCACACACACAGAGACACACACACTAAATAAGCAAGTAAAATTTAGAACAAATGCTTAGAGATAAGACATAACTGGGGGAAGAGATACTTGATTTCCACCCCACTCCAGCTGCACAGAGGAAGTCATCTCTGTAACTCTCACTACGAACCTTCTTGGGACTGAAGATCCTCACGCGTTTACATTAGTGTTTTACAGCTACTTGTGGTCAGGTTCTTTGGGAGAATGACTCAGGGTAAGGAGGTGAGAAGATTTGTAGCAAAGTGCTCAGACATCAAACCAGACACTTATCACTTAGAAGCCAGGGAGAAAGGAGCTGGGGAGAAGGGCAGGATGAAATATTTCCTCCAGGAAGCCTGAACTCAGTAAAAATCCAAAGGAGGAGGCCTGAGAGAGTCGGCTCCCAGGAGACAGTGCCTACTGAATTGGCCTTCTGCACAGCAGACCAGCCTTGATGCTAATTTCTCTCGACCTTCTCATGTGATTCTTGTCAGCTGGGCTCTCACTTGCTTTAATTATGTGCATAATGACTCATTATTTTTTTATAAAGGAAGCAGCAAAGGAAACAATTATGCAAATGGTGAGGTTTGTTTTCTATGGAGGAGTTGTGGGCATTGGGCATCGGTACAAAAACTGGCACTGCCAAGCACAGCGATGCCTGAAGAAGCCCACCAACTGCCACTTAGGTCAAGCTCTTCACTGCCGGAAAGCTATACTTAAAACATGGCTACATAGATAACACGCCTGAGCAAATCAGCCGCGGGCAGAGTTCTTCCTCACTTGGGTTGAAGGCTTATCTGAGTTGAACAAGACCAAGCTTCTTTTCCATACACATCACCATTTTAGTTTGTCTTTGTTTCCAAATGGAAAAGTTGTGTGTTTGAACTTGGCCTTCTTTTCTAGGGAGTTCTCTTTGGAATGCATCATTCCTTCATTCATTTGTTTGTGTGTCCTGTTCTAATTCCAGCTAATGAACATCTTTACCTACTAGCCTACATGTGAATTGGCACCTTCTTGCCTTAGCCAATGTCACCTCTGCTGAATCAGGGCATGTACAGGTGGCCTTTCGTCTTCAAAGAGTCTAAGATTTGTGGGTCTTTGGCCCACAGTGTATCTTACATCACTTTGTTAGGTAAACTCTAATCGTGAGTTATAAGACTAGGGCAGGACTAGAAGCCATGCATTTCCACAGTACCCTGCTTGCTAATGCTCCTGAGGCACTTACATCTGAAATTAAATTGCTATTGTAAAATGAACTGAACCACCTTGGTCATTTGTAATTTAGTCCAGAACTCACCATCAGCAGGGGTATTATACTGAAGGCAAACTTCATATCTGTGTAACAGATACCATCAAGTAAGCACAAACTGTCCCAAAGCCTGTATTGTTACTTCCGTGAATTCCAGCTTTCTGTCTTTGTATGCACCAAGTAAAGCCATTAATTACAGGACTCAGTGGAGGCAAATGCATAGATATCTTGGCAGTGGGATTCAGCTAAACTTCTAAGCAGGATCAAGTTAGGATATCCATTCAGAAGAAATGTTAAGACTAAAGCATGCATCCAAAGGGTATGAAGCTATTATACTTTCTGACTCCCATGTTTATTTAGGGAAGGACAGATATGTCTATATGTCTATACTTTTGGATATTCTATTCAAATATGAGATCATTTATTTGTCCAAAGAAAAATCATCTATAGCATCCATTACACTAATTACCAACCTTGTTGTTGGTCTGATATGAAGGCAATGATGGGTGTAGAGTAGCTGCCTGTGGAGCACTTTGATTAGCTTTAAAATGTTAACTAACGACCTCACAGGGCATATTGCCTTTCTCTGATTATGGTAATTCAGATATTAACCTCACCTCTAGGGTACAAATTAAGATGCCCACCCAAACATCTCACATTACATATAGTCATTTGAAATAAATTGCTGATAATATAGTAGTCATTAAAATTAAAATTGCAGATTAATGTCTGCCTGGCTTCTTGGAATAAAAACTGCATGAGGATGAGAAAGAGACATTCACAATATCTCCGTGTAATATCTTTGTATAGAATCAAAGCTACGGCATGTGACTGGAAAACAGTTTTATAATATCTCCACAATCTCCACAGTTTTATAATATCTCCACAATAGAGTCCAAACTACAGCATGCGACCGGGAAATAGTTTTGGTTGCATGCATGTTGTCTGTCGCCTTTCCCCTTCTTCCCAATTTAGCTTTGACTTCTCAGTTTTACTATCATTTCCCCTCCCTTTTCTTATTGATTCAGTCCTGTGATTTGGATATTGAAAGCCTTTCAAAGGTTACTGCCACCATTAGGAGAGGGTGGAACTTTTGAGAAGTGGGACCTTGTTAGAGCTCCTTTAGGTTTTGGACACTAGCTCCTAACTCTTACTGTTCCTTTTGTTTCCTGTCCATGAGGTGGTCAGTTTTGTTCTGTCATGTGTCATGATGCCCTGTTGCCCAACAGGCCCCCAAATAATATGCCCAGCCATCACAGTTAATCTCCAAAACTATGAACTCAAGTAACCCCGTTCTTTATTTGATTATCTCAGGTCTGCTTTATTGCAGCAATAGAAACTGCCTTTGAGTCATAAGCTCATACATTACGATGTTGAAGAGCTAGGATGCCTATAAACTGGCTTCATTTAGATTTACTCACTTGGGAGTTTTATACTTTCTTTGCTTCCTAGTCTCTGAAAGAAGGCTAGCAGCTGTGCTTACCTTGTGTGGTTGTGAGAATTTATGGAGCATCACGAACTTCTGCTCCTTCCTGTTTTCCAATGTAGCCCAGAGTGACCTCATTGTTTGATTAATTTCCTTAGCCATCGCACCATCTATTTCCTTTCCTACTAGTCTTGCAATTGCACCCGTGTGGCAGCCCCTTTGCTGGGTGTGCGTATGTGCACTGGGTGGGTGGGTAGGGACAGCTGCTAAAGAGAAAGAAATGCTTTGCAGCACTCAGACTTTCTCATTGACCTGGATTCTCTTAGGTAAGTTGGGTCATTTCTTTCAGATTTGTCTTCCTATCTGAGAGCAGGGATTATGATACCAACCTTACATTGATATCATGAAGATAAAAGAAATGATAGCATAATTAATAAAGTTAGGATATATATGGGTAAAGTACTTGGTCTAATGCTGGAATGAGATGATCCCTTAAGATTTTTTCACTTTTTAAAGACTTACATTTGTTTTTAGTTATGTGTGCTTATGTATATTTGTGTACGGGTGCTCAAGGATTCCAGAAGAGGTTGTTAAATTCCCTAGATGGGGCTGGAATTAAGAGTGGTTGTGACATGGGTGCTGGGAACCACACTTGGATCCTCTGGAAGAACAGTCTGTGTTCTTAATGTCTGAGCCATCTCTCCAGCCCCAGAATGACCCTTTCAATACATTAGAACATCAAAGGCCAACCAGGAAGCTGACCTCTCTGAGCTGTGGTGTGGGTTTGTTATAAGAATTAAGCCTGGTATGTCGTGAGACGCTCGCGAAGCGAAGGGTGAGTAGAGCGCCATTGATCTGAAAGCTGGGCACATCCTGCCACCCAAGTGAGAACAAAGGGAGAGCTGGGAGGGGGGATCAATAGAAATGGTTGCCTGCTTGGATTCCCAGTCGCTAATCCATCCACAGACCTGGGATCTCCGCTGAGAAGTACCAGGAACACTGCTTGGATTCCCAGCCGCACATCCATCCACAGACCTGGGATCTCCGCTGAGCAGTACCAGGAACACTCAGGAAGGCGAGCATAACTTTGGGCAGCAGTGAGTGGCGATGTGGATTCTGCCCGCCCTGCACCTGCCCTGCTATCCAAGCACAGTGACTGTCAGTGGAAGATGGCTGCTGTTTTATCTCAATCTTCCAGGCACATCCCATTATTGAAATATTTTAATTTTTTAAATTAACGTATAATTTGATCCTTTCCTCCTTTCCCTTTCTTCAGTTCCTCCCCTGGATCAGAGAACAACACGTGAGGCCTGACGCGCGGAGACCGCTGCAAGGACACGAGCTGTGCCCCGTGTGGACCAGGTGTGGGAAAGGCTTTCTGCCCACGGTTCCATTGCTCAAGAATTGAGAATCAAGGCCAACAATGGATCAGCTGAACCATACAGACGTAAAAGAAAAAACTATCTCGTGAAGAAGCCCACAGATGGGAGAGAATCTCTGCCAGTAATACATCTGGCAGAGGATTGATATCCCCAAAGTATAAAGAACTAAAAAAAATCAAAGAATCAAAACCACCAAAACAAACAAACAACCCTCCCCAAACCAACCCATTCAGAAGACAGGGTACAGATTTGATAGGGTTCTCAAAAGAAGTAAGAAAAGTGGCTGAAAGTCAGTTTGTAGGACCCTCCAAAGCTAAAAATAAATCTACCATATGGCCCAGGTCTACACTCCTTGGCATATGCCCAAAGGGCTGGACAGCCTACTCCGTAGATACTTATTAAGCCATGTTCATTGTCATAAATTCTGTTTTATAAAGTTTTTTCATATGGTATATTTTGTCATAAGAATTCTAGGGAATGTTTATGGATTTACCAAATTGATAGGACAGGCAACCATACCAATATTTCCCATTTTACAGCTGACTCCTTTCAGCCTTGGTTTAATCTACTCCCCACCCACAAGAAATGCCAAAGATTAGCTTCTAACTGTGATTTTAAATTTTCAAAGTTATATAAAGCAGTATTCTAAAGGGATCTTATGCGAAAAGAATTCGAAAGACAATCGCCCATAAAGAAAGGTCTTGTGATAGAGTCAAGTGCCATTTTCCCAACAAATAAAAAGGGGAGCCTTTACGTGATATTTGAGTTTATTCCATATTTATATTTAAACATGCACTGGCACCTGTCACATTCATGCTGTTCATACTTTATTAATTTGTTGGTTAGATGTCTGGTCCCCTATTCCTATTGTCTATAACAGACAATGGTGTCTCTTGCCCCCTCTCCCCTAAGTGTCTTAGGGCACTGAAGTTAAGATCTTTTCAAGCCCGAGGCACGATCTCTTCAGTGGTCCTGAAGTTCTGTGGTTAAAGATTCAACTAATAAGCCCAACTGCTAAATTATTTAGGAGAAGCTATGTGTAAAGGTTTTGGAATTCTTAAGGCTAAGTCCTTTGCATTTTTTTTATGATACTGACTTCCCTTTCTCAGGGCTTACAGCACAGCCCTGGCAGGGTTTCCTCCAGGATGTCAGGGTTCACAGCATTGATTGATTATCTTTCTCATCAGACGATGGGGAAGGGAGCAGCCATGTTCTGGTTTTAGTCTTCAGGAATTTAAACCCTGGTGAGTCTGGGGCGTGGGTGACAATGTTGACCAATAATTTTGAATTCTGGAGAAAAGACAAAAACCCATGGAGCTGTCTCCTCTTGTCAGCTTGCTAAGATTTCATTAGGTCTGGGAAGTGGGCGGCTGTTTGTTTTCAGCAAAGGATACTCAAGGGAATCGGAACATTTACTCAGTCTTCTGACAGTCCTGGGTCACAGAAACGAAGATGCCTAGTTCTTACTTCAGCAAGCTGAATCTCCGACCAGATTAGATGTTGGAGGATGTAGAGAGCAGACGAAATACAGGGGCCTTTGTGATTACGTAAGGGTGAGCTGTTCAGGAGATGAAGATTCTGTATCTCCGTGTAGCCCTGAAAACCTTCTGGCTTAGGAGGTCCGTGACTCAAAGACATCTGCAGTCACTAACCTGCTTCAATGCTCTGCGGCAGCTTGCCACTCTCTTTTCCCTATTGAACCAGAGCTGGAGTTTCCATCCACTCAGGCTAGTAGAGAAAAGGTCAATAGACTGATGGCTCATAAATAATTGAAATTTATTTTTCATAGTTCTGGAAAGTTGTGAAGTCTAAGTTCAATGTAAAAGAAATGTAGTTTCTAGTGAGAACCTTCCTCAGAGATAGTGGTCCTGTTCCTGCCAGATCCCCACTGGGAGGTTGTCATACAAACACTAATCCAGTTCCTGGGGTTCCATCCCCATGACCTGATCACTTCTCCAACATCTTCTTTGTAAAAAACTATTTTTTATTCTCTTGACAGTTTCATACATATGTACAATATAAGAAAAAGAAACAACCATCCTGTCAAATTGATTTGACAGATCTTCATTAGAAGAGAAATCCTGGTTTTGATCCTAACAAGCCAAACTGTCCTCAGGGTGTTTGTGTGTTGAAGGACTCTGTGGGTCAGGTGTTTGGCCCATCTCCACTACTGTGCTCAGATCAGCTTTGAACCTTAGAGAGCTCAGTCACTGCTGACAATGGAGCCAGATTTCCCCCGTGCTACCCTAAGGAATGAGCTGGACTTACAAGATACCTTTAAATACACAGCTATCCCTTCCTTCCCACAGTGCTCAGTATGTCAGAGAGGTCCTTCTGGAGGCACGCCTTCCAGTTTCAGCGGCTAATTCCTCTTCAAAATGACCTTATTCTCGTCCTCTATCTATACATAATAATTTCCTTCCAAATGTGTTCTTGCGTTTGATTCATACAAAGTTTATGAAAGTATTTTCTGCTTATTTTACACATGTATGTATGTATATATGAATGTATGTAAGTATGTGTGAACATGCATGAATGTATGTATATGTTATTTTGGCCCCAGTTAATGGTGTCTATTTTACCCTCATTCTTTGTCATAATTCTAGGTAGTTTATAGGAGAGCTTAGCCTCCCTGCGTATATACCTTTGGATACTTCCTTTCTTCGCAGTTCTGAGACCTACAGGCTCTCCACTTACCTCACATCTCCAAATACCTAAACTAGAGGTAAGGCCGCTACAGACCAGTGTATGTAGAAAGCCTCATACTTTGAACACTTTTCTATAACTCCTTGCTGCCATTGTATTTTCTTGGTGTCATAATTTATGGTTGTATTTTTTAATGATTTATCTTTTGGAAATACAGTATAGATGCACCATTTCCTCCTTCTCCCTCCAAACTTTCACATAAGCTCCCTATTGCTCTCTTCCAAATTCATGGCCTCGTTCTTATCATTAATTATTGTTACACACCTATACGCTTGTATATTTACTTTAGTCATCGCATGAGATTCCAGTTTCATCAAAATCGTTTCAAGACTTAACAGAATTGTTGAAAAGCAAGATAACAATGATCAGATAAATATTGTAACTCTGAACATAGGAACAAAGTTCTACAACATAGACCGTCAGTACAATGGATATATACTATGAATTATATGAATTGGGGTAAATAAATCTTTGAGCTCAATATAACTGCACACACACATGCACACACATGTGCATACACACACATACAAAGATAACATTAGAAAACATAACAATAAATAATGAAACGTTGAATGTTACTGGACCAATAACTTAAAATTTCTTTACTTGCTTGTCATCTGCTGTAAAATGTCATCAGCTAGAGGAATGAGACTGTTGTAACTTTTGCAGCTGTTCTTAAATGCAATCTTTTTACAAAGTTCTCACTAATAGCAACTTCAATTACACAGAAGAGAGACTAACCCTAACATAACTATAACTGGAATAAGCAATCAATTCATTTATTTCTCTCAAGTCTGGGAGCAGGCAGTCTAGACAGTGTTGGCACAGGGCTTCAAGGTGCTATCAGGGCTACAGATTCCTTCTCATTGTGAAACCATCTTAACTTTGTCTTTATAGTTATTTCATAGCAAATATGGCTGCCGGTGTTGGCTTCCCAGGGATTCCCCATAGACAGAGCATTTTATATCTCTTTGATCAGAACTAAATCACGTGATGGTTCTACTGTGACAGGTGACACATAGGCAGTCTTTATCTGAGCATTGTAGTGTCCTGCTAAAACAGGAATTTAGGAAATTGAGGAGGAAGGAAAAATTGGATAAAGGCAAGTAGTAATTTGTTCCAAAGTAACCTCCATAGAGAACAAATCCATCTTCCAAAAGAAAGTAAATGACTATGCTTTCTGTATGGTAGGAAATTCTGTGGCACTGCTGGGGAAGTTACCAAAGGGGAAAATAATCCTTTGAAGTAGCACTACCTATGACAAAAGGATATTTATCACAGAAATGAAATCAAAATAATCTCATAGAGTTAATGGTGGATGTCATGTTTAGAGAGAATTGGTTAAATTTCTTCTGAAGTGGCTCTTTTGTGTGTTTCCCAACATCAAGGAAGTAGGATATGATGGAGCAGTTACTACCAAAAGCTCAGACTAATAGATGGTGCTTAAAGGAGCTGCAGGACCACTGTGGCTCAGTTTCGAATGGATTTGGATATGGATCAAGTGACATTTCTTAAAATTGCTTGATGATTGCTAAACATTATTCCTGAAACCTCTTGTCATGGGAAATCTTTGTTCACTTAATGGATGACTTTGCAAGTCGTTACGTAGAGGGAAATAGGTATTAAAGATCTCAATTAACCTTGTGCTGAAGGTGTGAAGAGTTTCAGACAGTAGAAGAGATCTCACTGAAATATGAAAATCACTCACTGTTTTATTTATATGGAACAGTTGGTGGGCGCACAGTCCACAGGTTTTGATTGAGAAGGAATAGTGAAGGTTGTAAGCACAGCCAGTGTGACTTAGCGCTTCATGTTCGAGTGATATTTTAAAAACTTGGAAGCGATAAAATCTCCTGGGGCTACATAGGATGCAGTTAGATTGCAGTACGTGGTGGTTGGAACTATGAAGCATTTTTCTGGAGTGAACTGGAGGATGTGCAACTGAACCTTGGTGGCCTTGTGAGAAGCCAGATTAACCTTGGGCTGACCAGAGCTGTGAGGTCATATATGCATATTGTTTCAGGTAGAATTTGGGGTAACTTTTAATGTAATAACAGAAAATTAAGACCACGTGCTGTAGAGGGTTGGTGTCAAACCCTCAGAGAATTCCAGTGCCTTTGGCACAATGCAGCTTTTAGCCTAATGGTCTCTGGCGCACTGGAGCATTGTCTCCAAAGTACAGAGGTGACCATACTTTGCACTTCCTATCACCAAAAAGGAGTTCAGCACTTGATAGGGATCTCTGATATACAGAAACAGTAGATGGCATGCTTGGAAATACTGCTTTAACCCACATACTGAGTGACGCTAAGACGTTCAACTTCCCTGGGCCTAAGGCAGAAAATGGTCTGTAGGAAGTCATGCTGTGGGATCTCTTCTACACTAGATTTGACATCTACCTCGAATGAAGGATGTTTTCTACATTCAGGGTGATGTCAACACCATCATCCAAGAGTTCAGAGAGAGTTTGATCTGTAGCATGAAACTCCACACGAAATTGCAATGGAACCAAAGACCAGTTGTAGCAAATCAGGTGCCACGGTAGATACATCATCATGGTGGTCATTATTTCATAGGCTTCGGTATCCAGCAGCCACTGGACTGGCACAACCAACTATATTCTGTTGAAATTTTGGCTGAGGTGCTGTCTATAAGAGGGTACTCCATGGGGGATGGGACACTCCGCTCTCTCTAGTATTACTATTCATCCCCAATCAATGAACTTCGTATGGTGATAAGTTTTTAAAATGTGTAATAATCTGATCCAAGAAGCAAGGGATGAAAACAGTAGTGAACTTGCTTGCTACCTGCCCAGTGGCCTTGTTAGGAAACTGATAATTCTCTTTCCTGGGACTCTGGGATCCACTAAGTTACACAGCAAGTGCTTGCTAATGCAAGATTGCTACTCAATTGCTTCCAATGCTATACCCAGAAACCTGGAGGCAAAGAAAGCTGTTGCTCCATTGGCAGGAGTAATGGACCCTTACTCAATGATCTCCTCAGGTTGGTTTTGGTGAACATTTTCCCAGGTTAGTAGCACAGGGACAAGTGTGGCAATCATGGCCTGAAGAATTCATGGTGACCAGTAAGTGGCACCTCAGAGGCCTAGCTACCAAGTTCCCAGAGATTAGAGGTTTCGAATTGGTGGCTGAAGCCAGGTGAGGCAAATGTCTCCTGTAGTCCCAAGTTTAGCTATAAAGGCAGGGATGTAGTTTTTCTAATCTTCCTCTGATAGGGTTCCACTAGAGTACTGGAGGAATATCTTCCAGCTTTTTCTTATGTGAAGCAAGCAGGCCCAAAGGGGCTAGGAGCTGAGTGCAGTGAGGCTCCTGGAGTTCCGGGGGGAGGGTCTTCCTACTCAGGTCTGTGCATTGTTTTCTGCCAGCTAGAACCACCAGCTGGGTTCCATTTGGGGGAATGACTATGGATGGAGAGTGCTGCCTTGTCCAAAGTTATGGAGCTGTCAGATTGGGGAGGCAGGAGAATCAATGCTGACCAAGTTGACAAAATGTCTAAGTGCCCTTTCCCCTAGAGATTCTCGGAGGGTTGGTGGAGACCTCTGTAGCCCAGTGCTGTAGATCCTCCTTGCTAAACTCCCCTCTCTTCTTTCCAAGTGTTAATCCCCAAATCTCTCCCCTGTTGTTGTGCTTTTTATTCTTCACTCTTTGGGGGCCTGCCACCCAGCTCCCAGTTACACATGGGTAGCCTACAATGGGCCACACCATCAAAGCAGAATGATTCTCTCCCGGCAGCTATCAATAGCCCCTCTGTGTGTGTGTGTGTGTGTGTGTGTGTGTGTGTGTGTGTGTGT
>LOJH01031689.1:0-16754 GCA_001685095.1 Ellobius talpinus
AGAGAGAGAGAGAGAGAGAGAGAGAGAGGGGAACAAATCAAACTCCATGGTTTTGCAAAGAAGAAAAAGTGGAGGACTTGCAGTTGTGTGAGTAGGGAGATGGGTGGATCTGGAGGAGTTGGGGGAGGGGAGTGAATGTGTTCAAAATACATTGTACAATTCTCAAAGAGTTAATAAAAGTGTCTAAAAATACTGTTGTGAGTTTCCACAAGTTGCCAAATAAACGATCGAATGTAAATAATGCTGTGGGAATTCAGAGACGGAGGAAATACTCCCTGAACTGAGTGGTTGGCACGCAGAGTTGAGCAAGCGGAATTGCCTTGTTTTGAAGCCTTTGGGTTGGGATAGTTAGGTAGAAAGTTCGTATAGGGGAAGGAATGTGAGAAAAGGTGCAAAGGCCAGAGTTCAAGGCTTCTAGGGGAATGAGAAAACCAGTTTGGTTGGGAGACCAAGAGGCTTGAAAAGGCAAAGAACGTTGTAGCTGTGAGAGATTTCAAGGAAGGCAAAAATCGGAATTGAGGAATCCAACTTTAGGAGCGAAGGTAAGAGGAACGCTCAGATACAGGAGAGGTGTGGGGAGCATCAGCCGGATGGGAAGATACGTCCTGGGGTGAAGATAGAAGATAAAGTGCCTGTCGAGCCTGTTGCGGTTGAGTATGGTCTGCTTAGGTAAGAATGCCTGTACTGACGGACGGAAATCTAACATTGGAACCTGCCTGAGATGAGAAGAAGGATTCTGAGATCCTCTGCCTAGCTAGGGACATAGGCGAGACTTCAAAATTAGCCAGTTATTTAGCATAAAGTAGGGTTTATTTTACTCTGAATACAGCTCTTGGATCTGAAAAAACGGTTTTTGTTTAGTTCATTTTTTTTTCTTTTCCTGGTGGGATATAGAGGACAGGGTTGTGCAGTGTAGCCCAGGAGCATTTTTATGTTCAACTGTTCTTGTTTTTTTTTTTTTAAAGATTTTATTTGGGCTGGGTGGTGGTGGTGCACGCCTTTAATCCCAGCACTTGGCAGGCAGGGGCAGGTGGATCTCTGTGAGTTTGAGGCCAGCTTGGTCTACAAAAGCTAGTTCCAGGACATGCTCCAAGTTACAGAGAAACCCTGGTTCAAAAAACCAAAAAAAAGATTTTATTTGCCCACTTAAGAATAGTATATGCTCAGATTCCCTGAGCCATCTCTCTGGTCCGTGTTCTTCTTAGGCTTTAATGGGAGCCAGGTTCCCATTAAATGTATTATAATTCTTTCCTTCTAATATTTACATTGTCATGATTTTTAACATGTTCAAGAAAAACTCATTCTAGAAAAGAACATAATTTACAAGGATCATAGTAGTAACTTGAACTAAAAATCATTTTTTTCAGCGCAAGATAAATTATTTAGATGCACTTTGTCTTTTCGCTTTTTCTAGGATTGTTTTTCATCTACTGTGCTTTGCGTTTTACTTGTCTGAGTTTTCCTGTTAGACTTCGGTACTGAGCAGGTCCTATGGACACAGAAACTTCCTACAGAATCTAGAAAATAGGAAATTTTGAGAGAGCAAATGTTGTGTGTGTGATCATGTGTCTCTGTCGTGTCCCTTCTGCTCCCTGTCAGACGTTGGGACTTGAGCAGTTTGGGCCCCTGCTCTTATGAGGGATAAGTTTTAAAGCCCTGCAGAGCAAGCTCCGAAGAGGCAGAAATATTTCCGTGTTGGAAAATTATCATCATATACTTCCTTGCTATATGAAAATAACTATACATTTTGTGGCTCTCATAGTTTGACCCTTTATTTGATGAAGATCAAGATGCAGAGCAGTTTGTGCCTCAGTTACTTTGATGTGTTGCATATATGATATAAAAATAGAAGATGTGGTAATTAATAGTTGCTGTCTTTAGAAGTTGGCTTTTCTTTTTCCTCATTTGCTCTTTCTCATTAACTGACAGTATCTGGAGAGAGGGAATGGAGAGAGGGTGAGTGGCAGTCCAAGATTCCTTAAACTAAATGTAATGGGATTAATTTGCTTCTGATGGTGTGAGACAAGGTTTCACTGTGTAGCCTTGGCTGGAATTCTCTTCGGAGACCAACCTGGCCTTGAACTCAGACCCGCCTGCCTCTGCCTCTTACGTGCTGGAATTAAAGGTGTGTGCCACATGTTGCCTAGCAATTAGTTGCTTTTTTATGTAATGGGATAATCAGCCATGTGACTTCTCTACCTCTATCCTCATTTTTTTTAAGACTTAAAAAGAATTTAAGTCATGTGTATGTGTATGGCATGTTTGGAGGTCAGAAGAGGGCATCTGGTCCCCTGGAACTGGAGTTACAGGCAGTTGTGAGCCATGGCATGGATATTGGGGACTGAATTTGGGGCACCTGCAAGAGCAGTATTCACTCTCAACCTCTGAAGCATCTTTCTAGTTCTGGTTTTTCTTTCTTTGATTTTTTTCCCTTCAGCCCAGGCTGGCTTTGAACCTTCATCGTTTCCGGCCTCATGTTCTCCAGTGCTGGCATCGCAGTCAGGCACTAACAGCTGACACGCTGCAGTTGTGAGGGACGAATGCCAGATGTGTTTTTTGAATAATGACATTTTATGAGCATAGGCATTCTTGGTGCTGAGTTCTCAAGAATTAGTGTAAAACCAAAGGTGGGTTAGTTAACTTTGTTGACATAGCTCTCAAAGTCCTTTAAGAAGACTGAAAAATGGATAAACGCTAGAAGCTCTACAGACTGCTGGGGTTTTAATCTGCCATTAAATTAATTCTATAGTGGTAATTATTTTGGAAAAAATTGTTTATTTTCCTTTAAGGTTTAATATAGATCTTGGGTGTCCAATTTCATATTACAACAATTTTTTTTTCTATTTGGACTAATCAGATATATTTGAAAGTTTTATCTTTTTTGTTTTTTGATATATGGTCTCACGTAGCCCAGGCTGGCCTCCAACTTGCTGTATGGCATATAGTTTTAGGTAGCCTTAAATTCTAATCCTCTTGCCTGTATGTCCCAAATGCTGGGATGCAGGTCTATGTGTCCCTCCAGGCCTGCCTCGAAGTTTTATCTTTGATGTTTTCCGTTTTGTTTTTTTTTTATTAACAGAGATGGACGATGAAGATTGTGAAAGGAGAAGGATGGAATGTCTAGATGAAATGTCCAATCTTGAGAAACAGTTTACAGATCTCAAAGATCAGTAAGTATCGACTTCAGAAGGTCTTTATCGCTGCGTCTCAGTGGTATCATTTTTACTAGCACAAGGGCAATTACATGGTCTCCACTGTGTTCCCTTTTGTGTTTTATGGGAACAGACTGATCTGATCCGTAGGAGGCTTCAGTTATTGTTAATGCGTTGGAGACCTCATTAACTAAACAGAGTTTTGAGGCAAGTAAGTTTTTGGGGGTGGGATGGAGTTGATGCCTGGCATGTGGGTGTTGGTGAATCAGTTGTTTATATTGTTGCACACTTGGTGCTGATCGCATTATTCATTCCTTTGTTAAATAATTGGCTGAAGATTTTTTCCCTCTGGTGCTGGAGATGATAAGCAAGTGCTGTCATTGAGCTATGGCCTCACATCCCTATTTTTACTTTTTCTTTTGAGGCAGAGTCTAAGTTGCCCAGGCTGGCTTTGAACTCGCTAACTACTCAGGTAGGCCTTGAGCTTATGATCCTTCTAACCAAGCCTCCAGTGTAGCTGGGTTTACAGCTCTGTGCCACCAGGCTGAGATACCATTTTTAAAATTTGAGAATAAAGTAGACTATTGTCTTCCATTTTTCTATTTGGTTTTAATTTGATTTTATATCTTAACATTGAATAGTGTGTATATTACCTATTTCACATGTGTGTTATTTAATTTACTTGTAACAACTCTGTAAGGCTTCCATTTTAATAACGAAGAAACTGATGCTCAGAGAAGTTTATTTGTTCCTATAGTTTATCAAAAAGTGTAAATAAAGCCAGGGCTTTTGCCTCTAGTGTTACAAGTGCATTCCCCTAAAGGCTCCATCTTTGGAGGAATTGTTATAGAATGGAAGAGCATAGGCGCTGATGAATCAGATTTGAATGCCTCTCTCTCTCTCTCTCTCTCTCTGTGTGTGTGTGTGTGTGTGTGTGTGTNNNTGTGTGTGTGTGTGTGTGTGTGTGTGTGTGTGTGTATTTCACATGTATGTATGTCTGCATCACATGCACACGGAGGCCAGAAGAGGGCATTGGGTCCCTAGTGGCTGGAATTACAGATGATTGTGAGCTGCCATTTGCGTGCTGGGAGTCAGCCTCCCATCTCCGGAACAGCGAGCGGCTCTAGTGGCTCTTAACTACTGAGACGTCTCACCAGCTTCTAAATTAGGCTTTCTTTTCTTTTTTTTTTCTTTTTTCTTTTTTTTGTTTTTTCGAGACAGGGTTTCTCTGTCGCTTTGTCCTGGAACTAGCTCTTGTAGACCAGGCTGGCCTTGAACTCAGCAAAGAAGCGCCTATCTCTGCCTCCCAAGTGCTGGGATTAAAGGCGTGTGCTACCACCGCCTGGCTAAATTAGGCTTTCTTAACAGATGTAAAGGTTGCTGGGGATGAGTTTAGTGTTAGGGAACTTGCCGAGCACAGGAGGTTAGAAAGCCCTGTTTGATGCCCAGCAACAGAAGTTAATATGTAAATAAATATGTCAATCCATACATAAAAACAATGCTGTTAGTGATCTCACAATCCACTGTGAAGTTATTAAGGAGTGTCTTCGTCAGTGTTCTGTTGTTCTGAAGAGACACCATGAGCACAGTGACTTCTATGACAGACAGCATATAGTTGGGGCTGGCTTGCAGTTTCAGTTAGTCCATTATCATCACGGTGGGAGCGTGGTGGCAGGCTGGCAGACATGGTGCTGAACAAAAGTTGAGTTCTACATCTGGATCCACAGGCAACAGGAAGAGAGTGTGACACTGGGCCTGACTTGGCCCACCCCCAGTGCCACTTCCTCCAGCAAGGCCACACTCCTAACCCTTCTTAAGTAGTGCCACTCCCCTCATGACTAAGCTTTCCCATATATGAGCCCAAGGGGCCATTCTCATTCGGACCACCACAAGGAGCTATCTGTAAAATATCTTTGCCGTTTGCTTGGCATGTGTTAGGTGTCTAAGAGATACCAACTTTTCTCCCCACTTGACTTCCTTTTTGCTTTTAGTCCTGGAGATTGAATCCAGGGCCTTGCATGTGCTAGGTAAGCACTCTGTTACTGAGCTACACCAGCAATCCAATTTTTCATTTTGAGAGAAGAATCTTGCCAAAGTGTTGGTGCTAGCCTCTACCCCGCTGTTCGCCTTGGCCTCCTGAGCAGGTGCCAGCGTGGTTGTGCATCCCCACACTTTTATTCGCTCCTCCACTTCCCGGTTCATGCCAGAGCTCTTGTGAAATTGGTGCCACACAAATGGATACCACATGTGTGCGTGGTGTCATGGAAGCCAGAGGAGGGCATTGGATCTCCTGGAGCTGGACTTGCAGATGGTTGTAAGCTACCATGTGGCTGATGGGAATTGAATCCAGGTCCTCTGGGAAAACAACAAGGGCTCTAAACCACTGAGCTATCTCTTCATTCTGGAAGAAAGAACCTTTATCAAGAAATGCCTCCATAGGATTGGGCTATGGCAAATCTGTAAGGCATTTTCTTGATTGATGATTCATGTGGGAGAGCCCATCCCATTGTAGGTAGGTGGTGTCTGGGTTGGTGGTCCCATTATGTATAAGAAAGCAGGCTGAGTAGGTCATGGGAAGTAAGCCAGTAAGCAATGCTCTTTCATGCTCTCTGCATTGGTTCTTGCCTCCAGGTTGATACCTTGAGTCCCTTCCATGACTTTCCTGGATGATGGACTATAAGCTGTAAGATGAAATAAACCCTTTCCTTCCCAAGTTGCTTGTGGTCATGGTGTTTATCATAGCAACAGAAGCCCTAACTAAGACAGTGGAGACTGGATCTTGCTATCTTGCCTAGCCTGGCCTCAAAGTTGGCATTCTACTGCCTCCATTTCCTGAGTACTGGAATTGCAAGTGTCTACCATCATGGTTAGTGCAGGGTGTTGGGGTGGTGAGGTGAGGTGGGGTGCTTGAGAGGACATAGAGTAGATTTAGTAGAATTATCATGTTAGAGTGAGACAATGTGTTTACCATATTAATCGTGTTTATGCCATTTCTTCTCTTAACTTTCATTGGTATTAGAGAGGAATAAGAATATTATTTCCATTATTTCCTGCCAGTTTAACATATTAAAAATTAAAAAGTATATTATTTTGGCTTTGATACACATGATATAATATGTGCATGTGTGTGTGTGTATATATACATTTTTTATTTTTTTTTTTATTTTTTTTTGAGACAAAGGTTTTTCTATGTAGCCCTGGCTGTCCTGGAATTTGCTTTGTAGACCAGATTGGCCTCTAACTCATAGAGACCTGCCTGCTTCTGTCTTCTGAGTTCTGGATTAAAGGCAACTGCCACTATCACCTGGCACTATAATTTATTGTACCGGTTTAAATTATTGTAGCATGTTTATTGTCATGCCTGTAACTTCAGCACTTGAGAGGTAGAGGTAGGTGGATTGGCATTCCAGGTAAACCTAGGCCACATAGCAAGACCCTTTAAAAAAAGATTTCCATTACTAATTTTATATTAGAATTAGTTTGTCTATTTGGGCAACATAGAGAGTTTAGCATCATTCTGGCAGAGAGGAGGCAAATGTATGTGTGTGTGTTTAAAGAATTATTTTAAATGATGTGTATGCGTGAGCGGGGGTGTGTTTGGGGGATGCATTTGCACACATTAGTGTGCAGATTCTCATGGAGGTCAGAAGTTGGATTCCCTGCAAGTGGTTGTGAGCCACCTGCACATGCCCGCTAAGAACCAAACACTCACTCTTAACCACTGGAATGTTTCTCCAGCCCCAAATTTGGGCTTTTGTGTTTTAGCAGAAGTAACCCATGAATGAAGAATTCTCATGCAGTTGATTGAGATTTCCCTGTTAATCTTGTGATGTGTCTTTTAGAGCTACCCAGCAAGGGAAGACTGCTTCAAGTTCTCCTATGTGGGCCAGCTTTGCAAGTAGTCATGGAATCTAATCTTGCTCACCTTTGGTCACGTTGCTTCGCTGGTTCACTGTGACCACCAACTAGTTCCCCTTCGAAGCTTCGTTCTTCTCTGGATGTATTAGGAGTAGATCCATGACCATCACATAGGAATGTTCTTTCTTGAGGAATTGATTTGTAGAATGGCGTATCAAAAAAAGACAATTTTTTGCATTGGGTTTTAAATCTTTACTTTTTCGTCTTACTCCAAATGTCTTGCCTATTTTTAGCCTGCCATGCTGTGTATCTCTGTAGGGTGTCTTAAAGCTTTAGAAGAGATAGGGAATGATACAATCGTGCTGCTTCTCCTCCTGTTCTAGCGCCCATGGGTGCTGTAGCGCTCTGCATAAAGCAGCCAGCCAAGCCGCTGCAGTTTCTGTAGTGTGGAGTAACATCTTTCACCACCTTCAAAAGCCACTAAAATTATTTATATTTAGATTTATTAATTTTCTATATACATTTTGCCTGCATATGTGCCTGGTGCCCTCAGAGGTCAGAAGAGGACATCAGATCACCTGGACCTGGAGTTAGGGATGGTTGTGAGTCACCACAGGGTGCTGGGACTCTCTCTCTAGTTCCCTCATTCATTTTACTACTTGACGATGAGCAAACGATTGAGTATTTGCTCTATAATAAATGGTAATAGTTACTGTTGAAGGGCATGCATTTTTTGAATTTTAGCTTGAATACCAGGCTTATAGAATTTATATTGATTTTGAGGAACCTGCTTTTTGGAAAGGTTAGATGAGCTGGTCATGATGGCAGATGCCTGTAATTCTGGTGCTAGGAGTTTGAGGCAGGAAGATGGAAAGTTCTGGGCTGGCTTGGGATACACAATGAGACCTTGTCTTTAAAAAGTTAAATAACAGGCTATTATTAATTTATACCTCCTCTTCATTTAAATTCCATCACAAATTCAAAGAGCTTTTTCAGTATTTCGTGTATATTTGGCATTCTTCAGGTTTGTTACCTTCCTGTCAATGTTTTAGTGAGTTTTCTTTAAAATCTGTTGGAATTTTTAAAAAGCTATCAGTCATATCATACTTCTGACTTTATATGTTTATGGTTGGATTTTTGAGCCCTTTAATCCAGTTGTAGGAATGTATTATTTAACGGTTAGCTCTACAAATCATATGTTGTTGTTGCTGAGGGACCACATAGACAGAAGTGGACTGTGTATTATATTAACACTCAAACTTGCCTTGCCATTTAAGAATGATCGTATTGGAGGCAGAGGCAGGAAGAGCTCTGAGTTCGAGGCCAGTTTGGTCTAGAGAGCAAGTTCCAGGACAGCCAGGGCTACACAGAGAAACTCTGTCTCAAAAAACAAAAACAAAGACAAACAATGAAAAAGAATTAATAGGATTTCCTGTTAAAAAAGAACCCTATATTGTAGGATTATTTATTTTCTTTTTAAAGATTTATTTATTCTTCATACAATGTGCTGCTGGCATGAATGCCCACNTCCAGGACAGCCAGGGCTACACAGAGAAACTCTGTCTCAAAAAACAAAAACAAAGACAAACAATGAAAAAGAATTAATAGGATTTCCTGTTAAAAAAGAACCCTATATTGTAGGATTATTTATTTTCTTTTTAAAGATTTATTTATTCTTCATACAATGTGCTGCTGGCATGAATGCCCACACAACAGAGGGGGGCGCCAGATCTCATTACAGATAGTTGTGAGCCACCATGTGGTTGCTGGGAATTAAACTCAGGTCTTCAGGAAGAGCAGGCAGTGCTCTTAACCTCTGAGCCATCTCTCCTGCCCCTGTAGGATTATTTTAAAAAATAGTTTCTCACATGCGGAATCTTTTTACATCAGCTGTTAAGGGTTTTGTGTTGTTTGTTTGTTTTGTTTTTAAACCTGGTATTGCTGAGTGAACCCCATGCCTTGTACATTCTAGGGAAGTGTTACATTTCTTTCTTTCTTTTTTTTTGTTTTTCAAGACAGGGTTTCTCTGTAGCTTTGGAGCCAGTCCTGTTGTAGACCAGGTTGGCCTTGAACTCACAGAGATCCACCTGCCTCTGCCTTCTAAATGCTGGGATTAAAGGCGTGCGCCACCACTGCCTGGCTAGTGTTATATTTCTGAGCTACCTTCCTAGCTTCAGATTAAGGTGCTTTTCCTAAATTTCCTTTTCCTACAGTGTCCATCAGTAGGGACAATAGAGACCTGTACCCATTTTTCATTTCATCCTTTTTTCAAAGCATTTGTTTATTTTTTATATTGTATTTATTATATTTATGTTTTTTAAAATTTTATGTGTATTTGTGTTTTACCCATATTTGTGCCTGTGTACCATGTGTGTTCAGTGCCTGTGATGGCCATAAGAGGGCGTGAGATTCCCCCTAGACTGGAGTTACAGATGGTTGTTAGTTACCATGTGGGTGCTGGGATTTGAACCTGGGACCTGGTATCTCTGTGTGTGCATATATGAGAATATAGTGTATGTGTGGGTGCACTTGGGCCATGGTGCCTGTCAGGGGACAGGTGGCAGGAGTCCTCTCCTTCTACTTGGTGGGCTCTGGGGATCAAACTCAGGTCATCAGTTTAGGAAGCAAATGCCTTTCTTTACCCACTGAACTGTCTTACTGGTCCTAAGGTGTAGCCCAGGCTGCCTTCCAGCTTGTGATCCTGTGCTTCTACCTTTTTAGCATATCCCCCAGAGTGAGCCTCCACAACAGGCTTCTTTCCTTTTTCTGTAGTTTATTCATCACATGCAGTCCAGGCGTTGCAGAGCTCACTATAGGCTCTTTCTAGCTCCATTGTCCAAATGCTGGGATTGCAGCAGCCTTGTGTGGTGCTTTCTGTGCTTAACTTTCGTTTTTCATTTCTTCGTCCATTAACTCATTTTATTTCACTTCATTTCTAGTTGGGTTGAGTTATGTACCCCAGATTCTGGGCTTTATAATCACCCCCCACCCCATTGCTCTTTCTTCTTTGTTTTTTAAAGACTAACTAGAAGAAGCCATGTGTAGTCACTTTCACCTGTAATCTTGGCCCTCAGGAGGTTGGGACAAGACCTCTGAGTTGGAGACTAGCCTGGGCTACACAGTGAATGTTCGACTAGCTTGAGTGTTTCTAGTGAGACCTGTCTCACATTACCAGAAACAACAAACAGAAATTAAGCCGGTGACTATGGCACTGTGGACAACAGCCAGGGATTTATGTACTTTGACAGTAATATCATCTATACCCAAACTGTTAAAAATGATTTCCTTATTTCTTTTAAGCTTAGTGTTTAAAATAACTTTTTCTTTTAGAATTTATTTATTGTTGTTCAATTAAAATAAAAATCAGGAGTCCCCAAATAGTCATTTCAAAATTTTTTCCACTTTTATTTTTTTGAGATACACTTGCTGTGTTGTGTTGTCCAGCCCATTTTCTTTCCTCACTCCTGTCCCCCAGCAACGTTAGACAACAAGACAAAAGACACTGAGCCTGAATTTTATATATTTTTTGTGACTCAAGAGTTATACTAATTTTAAAAAACCTTGGGCTTATATCTAATTTAATATTAAGATGTATATAAAGTCAAATAATGTGAGTTTTCTGATTGCAGTCAAGGCAGGAATACATTTGATAGGTTATTGGAACATGAGCACTATTAGTAAACAATAATGCATGAGGGGGAAGTTGCTCTTCTTGGTTGGGAACTTTTAATTAATGTCTTAATTTTTGCTTTGTTAAGACTTTATAAAGAGCGGTTGAGTCAGGTGGATGCGAAACTCCAAGAAGTCATAGCTGGAAAAGCCCCAGAGTATTTGGAACCACTGGCTACTTTGCAAGAAAATATGCAGATTCGCACAAAGGTGGCAGGTAGGACAGTGGCACTTTGATTTGTGACATTGTTTGGGTGACTATGTTGCAGATGGCGTAGGTCCAGGTATCTGCCACCCTCCTTGACAGAATGGACAGCTGATTATGTCCCTAGGTCACTTGTGGCTCTGCATTGAGTATACACACCTAGAGTTACCAGCTTGTCATGTCTGCATGTGCGCCTGTGCGTGGCCTTGCTGCCTGTTTTATAATGTTACTTGTTCCCTGTGAGAGTAGTGCTCTCAGCATGATCTGCCTTGTTCCGCCAATTTGCACAGCCTTTCTTCCTTCAAAGCTTTGGACTCTGAAGAGCCTAGTTTGGATACAGTGGTTTGACAGAGTAAAGTATCCATTTCTTGCTTTGATTATGTATGCCCAATGAAACCTGAGTTTATTGTCTGTCTCCCTTCTGTTAGGAGAAATTGAGGATTGTTTTTTTTTATCAGAAAAGGATTGTACTTTTCATTTTGATGATTCTCTAGCAAAAATTTAGGAGTGTTCTTGGAAGTATGAGGCAAAACAAAAAGTAACTGTATGACTTCTTAGCTTATTAACTCTTATTTTCTTATCTTCTTTGATATGTGTTTTAATTCTTTGTTTTCAATATTTTTTTTAGTTTTTAAGGATAAAGTTAGAATTGTTTGTGACTTTCTGACTGACTCATACTATGGTGGAGACAGCGTATTGGAAAATACTGATGACTCTTTGTTGCCTACATAATCAGAATCACTGTGCTTGGTTGCAGGCATCTACAGAGAGCTCTGCCTAGAGTCTGTGAAGAACAAGTACGAATGTGAAGTCCAGGCTTCACGGCAGCACTGTGAGGTACCGTCGTCCTGTCTAACTTTGAGTCCTTTCTGAATAGAGCACCTTACAAAGTGAGGGGACAAAAGTCAGTGGGGCTTTAGTTCCTCGCTTGGTGAGCTTTAGAAAGTGCAGTTCACCTGGAAGCTGGACTGGAGACAGGGCTCAGAGGAACACAAAAAAGACTTGTGATAATTTCGGAAGTTTTTCAACTGTTACTTTAAAAAAATATTTACATTATGGTAGTGGGAACCTTCTAGAGCCCTGTACATAATCTGCAGCAGGCGAGTGCTGCATTGCCAAGCTGCCCACAGCCTGCGACCATTGCTGTAGAGAGCTGGGTAGTGGTCATGCCGCCAGACAACTGAAATTAGAGTATAATTAGCACAATATAGAACTTTATGCCAAAAATGAATATGGCATAGTGCAGCTATAGAATTAAGTTTTGACAGTCAGACTGGTTTCCACATATTAGGGTAGAATTTTCTATGTGAAAAAATATAGGTGTGTTTTCTTTATGCTATGTTTATGTTGAATCGTGTTTAAAAACATCATGCTCATTTTGCAAATACCTTTTCTTTAGACTTAGATATTTTAAAAGACTGAGACAAGGATAAATAAGGGGACACGTTCTAGAATGACTCCTACTTTTAATTAAAAAATATTTTATTATTTTATGTGTATGTGCGCTTTTACGAATTTATGTCTGTGCACCTGTGTGTGCCTGGTATCTTGAGAAGTTGGAAGAGGGCATTGCATCCTCTGGAATTAGGGTTTAGATGATTGTAAGCCACCAGTGGGTGCTGGGGATCTAACCTGGGACTTTTGCAAGACCAGCAAGTGCTCTTAATCACTGAACCATCTCTCCAGACTCTAACCCTCCTTATTTTAATGTGCCATTCTGAATATGTATAAAAGCAGTGGATCTTATTGCTGTGTGTGTGTGTGTGTGTGTGTGAGACAAGATCTCCATACATAGCCATACCTAGACTGTAACTTGATATATAGACCTACTGGCCTTGAACTCCCAGAAAATCTCTCTTCACTGAGTGCTAGGATTAAAGGTGCAGACCTTTAATGCATCACACTCAGGCTACTGTTGCTTTTTCCCTTCCTTCTTGAGGCAGAAGCTTACTATGTACTACAGGTTGCCCTTGACCTTTCCATCCTCCTGCCTCTGCTTAAAGATAATGATAACAGGTGTGCCACTATGCCAGGCACGTTGGTAATATTTTGTTTAGTTGTTTCATTCCTTTGTTTATAGGTAAAATTTAATTTTCAAATTTCAGTACTGTTTTTTTGATTTCAGGATGTATAAGATAAGCTAGGAATAGTTGATATTTTCTGTGCTGTAGAAATACGAATTTAAGACTTTAGCTGTAGTTCTACATGTGTTAAGTGTGTTTGATTTTAAAAAATTTATTTATTTTTATTTTATTTGTGTGGGTGTTTTGAGTGCTATGCACCAAGTGTGTGCAGTGCCCAAGGAGGCCAGAAGAGAGCATTGGATTCTCTTGAACTGGAGTTATAGACAGTCAGCCTGCATGTTGGTGCTGGGTACACTGTGGAGTACTTCTGTAGGTGTTCCTTGACTTCGTGATATGTTCTTTATTTTTTGTGATGCTGCAGATTTAATCAAGGGCTTTGCTTGCTAATATTTATGAGCAAGTTTTTTTGTAAATTTGGGATATCACTTGTGCTATATTTTTATTGAATTCTGATGGGGAATGCACAATTTTGCTATGTCCCATTACTGGTGATGTTACGTGGATCATTTGATTGGAATTGCAGTTTTCTCTAAGTAAACTTTAAAACTGTGCAAAGAACTTGTTTCTCTTAACAACTCTCCATTTATTTGTTTGTATTAATATGAAGTCATTGCTTCTTTATTTTTGTTTGTTTTGCCTACTACTTCCTGATGGAAATATGTTAAAATTTCTATATGTGTGTCTTAGTTAGGATTTTATTGTTATGTGGAGACAACATGACCATGGCAACTCTTACAAGGAAAACATTTAATTAAGGGCTGGCTTACAGTTCAGAGGTTCAGTACATTGTCGTCATGGTGGGCAACATAGTGGTAGGCAGACAGACGTAGTGCTGGAGAAGGAGCTGAGTTCTACATCCACAGGTAGCAGGAGACTGTGTCCCAAACTGGGTATAATAGCTTGAGCATATAAGAGATCTCAAAGCCCATCCCTCCAGTGACACATGTCCTCCAATAAGGCCACACCTTCTAATCCTTCCTAAACAGTTTCACCAACTGGATACCAAGTATTCACACCTGTGAGCCTTTGGAGCTATTCTTACTCAAACTACAACTGTATCTATTTTAACACATTTATCATCTTCTAGACAGTGTTGTAGAGCTCCTTTCATAGCAACTTCCAAGCGTGCAGAGTGTTCCTGGTACCAGTAGTCACCAGTGTTGTGCAGTAGGTCCAGGACCTAGTCCTCTTGTCTAAACCTGCATCTCCTGTTCCTTTCCTACCCCAGTGCCTGGTGGCTCCCAGCCTGGCCTCTGCTGCTATGAGTTATTCCTGCATTTTTTCATTTGAGTTCATATATAAGTAAGATCCTACAGCGTTTGTCTATCTCTTTCTGGATTGTTTTACTTAGAGTAAGGTTCATCCATGTCACAAGTAACAGGATTTTGTTCTCTGTAAAGGCTAAACAACATTCCATCATTTTTTATGGATATTTTCTGTGCATCACATTTTCTTTATTCATTCTTCTGTGGGTGGTCAGTTAGGTTGATTATTCCATAGCGTGGGCGTCGTGAATAATGCTGCAGTGAACGTGGGTGTGCATCTGCCTCTTGGACATATTACATTATTTTCCTTTTTGGCTTTTGAGGCAGTTCCTTATTCACTATCCAGCTGGAGATGACCATGAGCTCCTGCTTCTCCTGCCTCTGCCTCTGGTGTTGTCATTTCATGTGCTCACCACCGCACCGTGCTAGATGTCGTTGGCTGTTGCCAGTGGATTTTAAAAACTAGTGTTCCCTACCCTCCCCTCCCTTCCTGTCCCCTCCCCTCTCACCTCTCCTCCTCCCTTCTCCCTCTCTCTCAAAACTACTGTGTAGCCTTGGCTGGCCTCAAACTCACAGAGATCTTCTTGCCTTTACCTCCCAAGTGCTAGGTGACACAAATGTGTCATTATGCACAGCTTTTAATGAGATTAAAAATTTTCTAGTATCTCCTTATAGTTCTATAAATTTTATATAGTCACACATATCTTACATTTTTTATACATTTTAATAACTTTGATTCTTTATCTTTTCTATCTCTGCAATAATGATTTTGATCTGGAGATCTAACTTGTCTGAATAACAGCTATCCTGGTTTTATTTGGCCTGAGGGAATTGGCTATTAATTTTTTTAAGATTTCTTTTATTTTTTAAAATATTATTTATTTATTTTTTATTTTATATACATTGGTGTTTTACCTGCATGCATGTCTGTATAAGGAGGTCTGATCATATGGAACTGGAGTTATAGGCAGTTTTGAGCTGCCATGTGAATGCTGGGAATTGAACCCTAGTCCTCTGGAAGATCATCCAGTTTCTTTGTGTAGCCCTGGCTGTCCTGGAACTCCTTTGTAGATCAGGCTGGCCTTGAAGTCACGTAGATCTTCCTGCCTCTGCCTCTGAGTGCTGGGATTAAAGATGTGGATCTCTACCGCCTGGCTTGAATTTATTTTTAAGCTTTTTAGCTTTTTTTTTCCCGCTGGCTTTGCTTTTTTCTGTATTTTCTCAAATAACATATGCTTTTATATTCAAACTGTATCTGTGTTTTCTTTTTAAAAAGATTTATTTTATTTTTTTCTGTATATATGAGTGCCTACATACATGTATGTGTGCTGTGTGTATGCCAGTGCCCACAGAGGCCAGAAGAAGATGTTGGATGCCCTGGAACTGGAGTTACAGGCACTATGAACTGCCTGGTGTGGGTGCTGGAACTGAACTTACATCCTCCGCCAGAGCAGTAATTTTTCTTAACCACCGAGCCACCTCTCCAGCCACTGTATCTATGTTTTAACTGGTAACTTTATTTCACATATTTTTATAGCAGTTGTTTAATACCAATCTATTTTGTATTTTCTGTGTATGCCTCTTCTTGTGCCATTGATCCTCACTCTGTCCTGTTTTGTATTTTTCTTTCTTTCTTTTTTTAAAGATTTATTTTGCGTGTACTTGCACCCGTGTATGTATGTGCTGGTATGTGCTGCAGTGCTTACATAGGCCAGAAGAGGGCATTGGATTCCCTGGAACTGGAGTTAACAGGCATTTGTGAGCATCCTGAAATAGGTGCTAGGAATTGAGCTCCAGCCTCAGAAAGAGAAGTGAGTGTTCTTAAGTGCCAGGCCATGGACCCTGTGTTTTGTTTTGTTTTGTTTTTTTAAGGGATCATGCAGTCCAGAATGACCTTAAACTTATGGAATTGCTGACAATGATCTGGAACTTTTGATCCTCCTGCCTCTGCCTCTTAAGTGCTAGAATCACAGGTGTGTACAACCATACCTGGCTTGTAGTTTTTACTGTTTTCTGACCTTTTTGGAAGGGTGTTTTATTGGTATGTCCTAATCTCTATTTCTTGTGTTTTAGGGATTGTGTGTGCATCTTTATGTTACCTTTTTAGCATGCACATCTACCTTTGGTGGCTCTGAATGCTAACCCTGAACGTGCCTGTGTCTGGAGTTAGAGCACATCTAGTTCCTTCTCCCACGTGACCTTAGAGCTCTTAGGTTCATCTCGCTTTCCCTTATATGAGACACTTTGGTCTCCCAGAGTCCATTCTTTTCAGGCTCATCTTTATTTGTCTAGCTTTCTCTGCTTTAAGTCACAGCCTTCCTTTGCAGATTCATGGACTCTATGAAGAACATTCTAGTTGGCCTGTCACCCAGAGTCTCTTAGCAGAAAAGTCTGTTTTCAGTAGAAAAGTCTGTTTTCTGTAGTGATGGGGGAGTGGGCCTGCTTTTCGTCCGGCCCAGCTCCCGCACGCACAGCTAGCTTATACCCCAAAATAACAACACACAAACTGTATTCATTTAAG
>LOJH01031693.1:0-10708 GCA_001685095.1 Ellobius talpinus
CCCCATAGACTGCCCATTCTCCATTGGGGGACCCCACACGCACTCACCCCATAGACTGCTCATGCCCCGTTGGAGGACCCCACACCCACTCACCCCATTCACACGTGGTCAGCAGTGACAGAACTCAATGGAGTTATTAGTATAAACAATCATTTTTAAAGAGGACATGAAGTCCTGAGGGAGGTGGGTTGGTGGATCCCAGGCAAAGTTGGCAGGAAGTAGTAGGGAGTGGACAAGACCAAAATGCTTTGTAGACATGTATGAAATTTCCGAAGAATACACTTTTTAAATTTTTAATTGCTGTCCTGAGCATCACATTCTTGAGATTTTTCAAGAAGGAAAGCAACGCGGCCATCACTTGTCCCTAAGACTCTGGCGAGAATGCCACTAGAAATGTGTGCTGGGAGAATGCTGCCTGCCATAGGGACTCCATAGGGACTCAGACAGAGTCAACAGTCATTACTGCTGACATCCAGGTTAAAACGAGCAATTAGGCCCTTTGTCGTCGAACTCCACTTGCTAGTCCCAAGTTCCACAAATGACTTGCTCCCCTCCTCTTGTGTGACTTTTCTGTCAGTTACCCAGGACACGGGGCAGCGTGGGAAGGACCCATGTCCACGCAACAGGGCTGAGCCATGGTCTACCTCATGCTTCAACTCCACTACCACAGGACTGACTTCAGCACAAGCTAAGGACTTCCTGGAGGGGAGGGCAGTTTCGCAGGACAAGCAGCACCCACAGTGACTCTGTTATCTTAGATGGCCTGCTGCTGCCAAAAAAAATGCAGCACGCACTGTGTCTGCGTATGTTTCACAGAACTTCATAAGTATCATTTCAGTTGACACCCACCGTGGCGTCTGTGATGTTTTCTCCTACCTGAGAAACAGAGCAGAACCCACATCTGCTCACCTAGAAAACTCAGGCCTCCCGCTCTGTGCTGCAGTCCTCACAGATGTGCGTGATGCTCGCTGAGGAGACCGAAGGCAGGCATGCAGCACACTTATTTAGAGCTCACGGCTGAGTGTTCTCACTAAATGTTGTTGTGAATTTGTGAGTTTTGAGGAAATTTTTCAAAAAGAAAATAAAAAGAGGGGATAGGGAGGGGAGACTGAAGGAAAAGGAGAATACACGCGAGCCAGGAGAACGAGGCAGACCCTCACAGGGCCCCTCTGGCAGGTAAGAGGGAACCTGCCCACCCTACAGCAGCCTGAGAGACTGCAGCCAGTCACAGGGTGGTAGTGAAGAAGCCGAGGGTGCCTGGCCCCCTACCCTGCAAGGTGAGTGTGGGCTCTGGCTGTTGAAGCCTCTGGCAGATGAGGAAAGTGTGTTCCTCACCTGGGGACAAAGGCCTCTTGGGACAGGCTGCAGGAGCAGGCATGCAGTCATTCCCAGCTGCCCAACTGAGAGATATCAGCTTCAGAAAGCTGGGTATGGACACAATGGTACCCCAGGTTTATGCTCCGGAAGTGACTCTGCAGAGGGGATGATTTCATCCATTGCTGATTAAGGAAAGAGGAGATGGTTTCCCTGAACTCTGGGGGAAGCTAGGCTCAGAAGCCAGGCCTTGTTAAGAGTTCTGGATGAATATAAGACTGATCTCAACTGTAGCTGAAGTCATCGACCAGGACAATGGTCATTGTGCCCCCAAGAATCAGGCCATATGTTCCCTCTAGGTAAAAACCTATTTTTAAGGCACTTGATAAATCAGTGCTGAGGTCAACCATGCTGAACAGTCCAAAACATTCAGGGGAAGTCTCTGTGGGTGTGCCTCCAGCTCGTGGCTGCAGCCACCCATTGTTTGATGGCTTCCTGCACCAGCTGGTCCCGCCAGCCAGTCTGCAGGCTCTGCAGAGACTAGTCAGAAGGCCCTCGCAGCTGGCCACCACCCCGCCACACAGGTGTGGAGGGCGCCAGTCTGCCCCACTATGGGCAGCGCTGCAGTCTCTAGGACTCCGCCTTGCAGGCTGTGATCTCCAAACCCTGCGTGGGACTACTGCCACTCCCGGTGTGGAGAGTGTGGAGAAGCAGACAGGGGTTTGGCAGCCTGCTTCCTACAGCACCCGTGCTGGGGGACAGGCGGGAATAGAGGCTGTTCCTTCTTAGCCAGGCCACTCTGGCTGCAGTAAGCTGCATGTCCAGCCCAGGCAAATGCTTCTGTGCATGTTTGTTTGATATGTTCATGAATAAGTGAACACAGAGGAGCAATGAACTGTGAATAGATGAGTCCCCTATTGTTGCAGATACAGAGAGTAAATTAGAAAATCTGTCCAAGGTATCCTCCTTTTCTGCAGAGGTTGGTGGCCAAGGAGACGTGGAAATTCTAAGTGGAAAGCAGACTGAGGGAGGTTGAAAGTGCCAGAAGCCTTCCGTGCTCCTCTGTCCTTCCTTTACCTAAGGTGAGGATGCAGGTGCTATGGCTGGAGCTCCAGCAGCCATCACGAACTCTGAGTTGACAGTGAAGATGGCAGTCACATGCTAAAGGGTGGAAAATGCAGAAAGAAGTTGTTTCTCCACAGCGTCTGTGTCCACCATGTTATTTTAGAGCGTGCATCTCTCCACAGCATCTGTGTCCACCATGTTATTCTAGAGTGTCCATCTCTCCACAGTGTCTGTGTCCACCATGTTATTCTAGAGCGTGCATCTCTCACAGCGTCTGTGTCCACCATGTTATTCTAGAGTGTCCATCTCTCCACAGTGTCTGTGTCCACCATGTTATTCTAGAGCATCCATCTCTCCACAGCGTCTGTGTCCTCCATGTTATTCTAGAGCGTCCATCTCTCCACAGCATCTCTGTCCACCATGTTATTCTAGAGCATGCATCTCTCCACAGCGTCTGTGTCCACCATGTTATTCTAGAGCGTGCATCTCTCCACAGCATCTCTGTCCACCATGTTATTCTAGAGTGTCCATCTCTCCACAGCATCTGTGTCCACCATGGTATTCTAGAGCGTGCATCTCTCCACAGCATCTGTGTCCACCATGTTGTCCCAGGGCATCCATCTCTCCACAGCATCTGTGTCCACCATGCTGTCCTAGGGTGTACATCTTATTCTTTCTGTGATAAGCTGAAGGGGTGGCATTTCCATCTGATTTCAACCACTGTTGTCCGTTCTCTAATACTAGAAGCTTTTTTCCACTCTAACTGGGAATAAATCTGCCTTGTCTTGCCTCCATGCCTTGCCTTGTTCACCTTGCTTGTCCTGCCTCCCTTTCTGATGCTGAAGTGACACCAGCCTGTGCCTTCCCCAGATCCACAGCCTGAAGTGACAGGACAGCTCAGACCTCTTTCCAGAGCTCCACACCCATTTCCCTTCTCCAACAGAGAACCTGAACCCTCACCTTTCCCGAGCCTGCTTTCCTCGGTTTCCCACTTCAGAACATGGCCCTGCTGTTGTGGCTAGAGCCTCAGGGCTTCAAGTCTTTGCAGCTCCTCTCTCCCCGCTTCCCCTCCAGCCATCAGCATGTTCCCTCTCTGTCTGGTCACGGCCCCTCAACACTCATTCTCTCACACTCCTATACCAGGATTTTCCTCCTAGGACACCAACCAGCTCCCAAATCATGGCACAAAGACTTATTATTAGTTTTGAAGGCTCAGCCTTAACTTAGCTCTTTACTGGCTAGCCCTTTTAGCTTAAATTAACCTGTTTCTCTTGGTCTACCATTTGTCTCGGGGCTTATTACCCTCTTACTTCTGTATATCTTGTTTTCACTACTTCCCAGTGTCTGACTGAGCTGCCTGACTTCTGGTCCTGGTATGTCCCTCGTTCTCTCCTCCTTCTCTCGTTCTTCTCCCCTCTTCTCCCACACCTGTATTTCTCCTCCTATTTATTCTCTCTGCCTGGCAGCCCCACCTCTCATGCCTAACGATGGGTCATTCAGCTTTTTGTTAGGCCAATCAGGTGCCTTAGGCAGGCAAGGTGAAATAAATGCAGCACATCTTTTCATGATTAAACAAATGCAGCATAAACAAAAGCAACACATCTTTGCCCAGTTAAAACAATATTCTGAAACCCACTCCAAACAATGGCGTCACTCCTGTGCCTGCTCTCAGTTCAGGAGGTCTCTGCTCTAATTTTCCAGCTTTGTGTGACTAAGGGGGAAATCCAGACGCTTCATCCATGGTGCACAAGGCTGTCTTGTCTGCCTTTGTCCATCCCCCTGCCCAGGTCTACACCTTCCACCACAGTGACTGTCCTGAGACAGTAACCACCTCACATGGTTACCACCTCTCCATGATGACCACTTCTCCACAGTGACCACACCTCTCTGCTGTGGAATAATCCTCTTATACACTGTAAAGATTTGCCAATCAAATTAGTTTAATAAAATGCTGATTGGCCAGTAGCCAGCCAGGTAGGTGGAGTGACCAAACTAAGCATGATGGGAAGGAGAAGGCTGGAGTCAGAGAGTCATTGGCAAATGCAGAGAAGCAAGATGAGAATGCCATACTGGGAAAAGGAACCAAGTCACATGGCAAATACAGATAGAAATATGGGTGAATTTAAGTGTTAGAGTTAGCTAGTAACAAGCCTGAGCTATTGGCCAAACATTTATAAGTAAAATTCAATCTCTGAGTCCATTATTTGGGACCAGGCAGTCGGGAAAGGAATGTCTGATTACACCTCTCCATGGTGACCACCTCTCCACGGTGACCACCTCACTATGGTGACCACCTCTCCAAGGTGACCATCTTCTCACTGTGACCACCTCTCCATGGTGACTGTCTCTCCACAGTGACCACTTCTCCACAGTGAACACCTCTTCATGGTAACCACCTCTCCATGGTAACCACCTCTCCATGATGACCACCTCACCATGGTGACCACTCACCATGGTGACCACTTCTCCACAGTGACCACCTCACTATGGTGACCACCTCACTATGGTGACCACCTCTCTACAGTGACTGTCCCTACACAGTGACCACCTCTCCACAGTGACCACATTAGCATGGTGACCACCTTACCACAGTGACCACCTCTCCACCATGACCACCTCTCCACAGTGACAACCTGTCTACAGTGACCACCTCTCCACCACAGTGCACCTCTCCATGGTGACCACCTCTCCACGGTGACCCCCTTCCCTGGTCACACACTAGTCTATAATCTCAGCCCTGCTCACTCTCCACTCCCTGCATGCTTCTCTAACAGTATCACCAGCCAGACACTTCAACTCTCCAGCCCAGAGGTCTCTCGAGGGGTGGGCTTAGCAGCCTCCATCCCTCCTCTCTGTAGCTTCCCCACGCTCTCCAGTGTCTCCTTCATCTCCTAGTCTGTTTGGAGCATCACCCCATCCACGGGATGTCTTCATCCCCTTCACTCCAAAGCCAATGTCGTGGTCTGTAGCCATCCTTCAGGTTGATTGTGTCACATCAGCACCTGCAGCGTCTTTAACCTTCAGTCTGATGTAACCTCTTCACTCTGTGTTGACGGTAAGAGCCGATGTGTCTGGTCCTGGGTGCTTGTCTTGGATTCTTCCCTCATCTACAGGGCTGTGACATTCAGAATCCTCCCAGGCTTTGTTGTCATAGAAAAGTTAAATTGGAGATTAAACAAAACAAAACATTGTTTTTCTGAAAACTGTGAACTTGCCCCGTTGTCTTCTGCGTTTGCTGCCATGATGGTCTAGCACCACGCTGACTCTCAGATTGGATGCTTCTCTGTGGATCTGAATCACTGACTGAATTCACCGCCGAGTTTGAATCCCTCAGCATAAACGACACATCTTTACTGAAGTTCCCCTCTGAACCAAGTCTCTGTATGATCAGTCTGGGGGTTTTCAAACGCTTCGTCTTGGATTATTGCTTCTTCCTACTTGCGCTTTCTTCCCCACGCCAGCCTGTGCCTCCAAACACTGCTCCCTCTCTTCAGCCTCCCTAACATTACAGCCCTCAACTGCTGCTCTTTCCTGGGGGCTTCTAGCAAGTCTAGATGGCCTCTTTCTTCTTCATCAGCTCTGTTCTCCCTCACTGCCTAATGGATAGCCCAGCTCTGTGGGCAGCGTACATGTGGACAGCCTTCCCTTCTACCAGTGATGGCCTTTCCAGCTGGCTGGTCCCTCACCCTAGCGTCCTTCTTGTCACCCTTAGCAACAATCTAATAATTACATTATATCCATATGTAATATCCTTATATCTCATGGAAAACACGGAATGCCAATTCTTAGATTATTGTTTTTTTCCTAAAAAATAACATTTTCAAAAATTGGATTTTCAAGCCAGGCGGTGGTGGCACACGCCTTTAATCCCAGCACTTGGGAGGCAGAGGNACAAGAGCTAGTTCCAGGCCAGGCTCCAAAGCTACAGAGAAACCCTGTCTCGAAGAAAAAAATGGATTTTCAGCTGTAATCAGTGTGTGCAGTTCAGAACACGTTCATTGGTTCAGTGTTTCTATTCAACTGTCTCCACAAAGATCTTTGTGGATAAACCAGGAGGTGGTGGCGCACATCTTTAATCCCAGCATTCAGGAGGCAGAGACATGCAGATCTCTATGAGTTTGAAACCAGCCTGGGCTACAAAGCAAGTTCCAGGACAGTCAGGACTGTTTCAGAGAGAAACCCTGCATCAAAAAACAAACAAAAACTCTTTGTGGATGAGAGCATTGGATCACTCTCTTTGCCTGTTCCCTGACCCCTGGTCCCCTAAAGTCCTCCTGGGGACCTAAAGGTGAAAGCAAAGCCAGCTCCCTCCAGGCCCAGTGCCATGGTCAGTGTCAGGCACTTGCGTTTGTGTGACCTTCCACTCAAGAGGGCCAGATTTTTGTGACATTCTGAGGGAAAGTGAATTCCTGTAAATGGGGAGATTAGGAGATAGTCCTTTCACCCAAGGTTCCACCCGGAAAGTGAAGCCAGGCTCACCTGGACTCTGCCAGCAGCAGTGCACCTTGGGAGCACTACACCTTTTAGCTCAGGGTAGCCTACCTAGGCTTTTATCTCTCTGTATTGCAAGCAGTCTGGGTAACAGAGTCCAGACTCTCAGCCACCCCCACCCCGGAAGAAAGGGACTACTCAGCTAGGCTCAGTTACTTCTTTAAACCTTGGCTAGAGACAAGCTTCTTCCACCTCCGGCCAACTGAGCCACTAACAATGAAAATGTCCCCAATTGTGCTTCTGGCCCCTTCATTGTCCCTGAAGATAATGGGAGTCCTGGTCAAGGCTAGCGATTGTTGATGCTCTTCCTGGGCCTTTTTGTGTTGCTTTATGGCCATTTTCAGTATTTCCGTGTTTATTTTGAGCACAAGTTTGAAGAAAGATCACTTGGGGCTAAAGGTTTTCAGGTCCCAGCCATCCTCATTCTCTGAATTCCCACCCCGGCACCTTGTAGGTTCTTAGAAAGCAAGGTAAACAGAGTAAGTTTTCACTAAAACATTTGGGACCAGAGCTGACCTGGACCCAGGCTAGGATGGCCCTAGACAAGGGTCTTGAAAACATGCAGGTCCCAAGCAAAGAAGAGCAATCCAAAGCCACATGTGGGAAAAGCAGGGACAGTAGACAAGCAAGCTGGCCAGGAGGGAACTCCACTGAGGTCTGGGGAGGTCAGCTGAGCAGATGGGATAGTCCAGCTCCGAATTAGCTGATGTGCACCCACAGGCTATAGGAAGGGCTATGGGTCCCTTGTAGTGTCAGTATGTCTCCAGGGCCCATGGGCTGTGAGCTTGTCCCTAGCAGGGCAGTACTGGCAAGGAGTGTGTGCTTTGAGAGATGGGCAAATAATTAGGTTGTAGGGAGCTGCCCTGGGAAGGAACTGGTCAAGTTCTCATGAGAGGTTGTTATGAAAAAGCAGGTCTGGCCCTCCCTGGCTACCCTCCAGCATCTTGTCTCACCATGTGACCCTCATACACTGTTATGATGTCATCCAGTGTAAAGTCTCACCAGAACTGAGTCCATTGCCCCTTGGACCTCCTGCATTGTGAGCTAAATGGCCCTTTTGGTTAGTTGGTTGGTTGAGTGGTTTTTGGTTTTGGTTTTGAAGACAGGGTTTCTTTCCATAGCTCTGGCTGTCCTGGAACTCACTCTGTAGACCAGGCTGGCCTCAAACTCAGAGAGATCTGCCTGCCTTTGCCTCCTGAGTGCTGGGACTAAAGGTGTAAACCACACTGCCTAGCTGACCCTCTTTATAAAGAACCAAGCTTTGGATATTTTGTTGCAATAGAAAACTGGCTGGCACAGGAAGCTTGGAGTCTTCTTCAGGTCTCCCTGAAGATAAAGGCTGATGAGAACTCAGCAGGGCGAGCTGCTCATGCTGGTACACTCTGTGATATAGGATGGTAAAGCTGAGATCTATAGCCAAGCCCAGGGCTTCCCAGAGCACTCCCTCCACACACGAGCTTCCAATTCCTCATGAATTCCTCAGACCCATTCTTGGGCAAATGCCTCTAAGAACAGCTGTAAGCATTTGCATCTTGGATCAAAAGAGATCCTGGCCGTCAGGAGCCAAGGAATCCACCGAGTCACTCACTGTAAGCATACCAGCTTACAGCCCTGCTCCAGGGAAAGGTTCCCCATTGTTAACAACTCTGCTCCAGGGTTTCCCCAGAGAAGTTTACACTTTTGCTCTGCTCAGAAGTGATATAGTTCTGCTCCACTCAGCTCTACGCCCGCTCAGAAAAAAAGCTGTCACAGCCGGGCTCTGCTTCAGCTAAAATGACACACAGCATATTAAACCTCTCTTGAGATTCACTGGAAAGGAAGAACCCAGGAGGGTGGCTGCCTCTGAAGAGGGTACAAAGCTTATATAGAATTTCTTGGGGAGGGAGGTGGGCAGAACTCTCCAGGGTGGCTTCGGATTGGTGGATTTTTGTAGCCTGATTCTGGGGCAAACTCTGGGATTGGTAGGATTCTGCACATACGCCCAAAGAACTGGACTTACTACACAGATACCTGCTCAACTCCGTTCATTGATGCCCTTATTCACAGTAACTAGGAAGTAAAAATAACCTGAACGTTCTTCAACTGATGAACAGATACTGAAAATGTATAGACACTATGGAATACTATTCAGCTGTAAAGAAAAACAACTTTCAGGCAAATGGATGGAACCAAAAGGATTATATTGAGGACATAATCCAGTCTCAGAAAGATAGTGTCTAATCTCTCATCTGTATAGTTGCTAGCTCCAAACCTTCAGATTGAGTATGACTTCCGGAGTAACCTCAGAAGCCAGGAAAATATAAAGGGACCATGGTGGGGGAAGAACAATAGAGAAGAGAGTAGCAGGGTAGGGCTGGAGAGATGGCTCAGCAGTTGAGAGCACTGATTGTTCTACCAGAGGTCCTGAGTTCAGTTCTCAGCAACCACATGGTGGCTTACAGCCATCCCTAATGAGATCTGGTGCCAACTTCTGGCCTGCAGGGACACATGCAGGCAGAACATTGTATACATAATAAATAAATCTTTTAAAAAAAGAGAGAGTAGCAGGGTGAAAGGACTTTAAAGGGAGAAAAGGGGAGAACAGGGAGGTGGCTAATTGGAAAGAGGAGGGAGGTCAACACAGAAGGAGAGGAAGTGATGAGGGTAAAATGGTCGGAATGATGTCTGAAAAGCCATAGTTACATTATTATCTATTTATTTAAAATTACATTTAATACATATATATATATATATATAAAATCAGACTTTCCCATCTGAGCTGGCAATAGTCTCCCCAAGAGCCACAGACTAACAAAATCTCCCAATACCAGGCATGAAAAGTCCCCTCATGAGTTGCTGTTCAGAAGAATCTAACAGACTCCCAAAACATTATAGACCATTGCTGTTGTTTTCAGTTGCCTCCCAGAGGCTGAAGGTAAGTCCCTACTGCTTAAGGCACCATATACTTCAGACATGGAACCTGGTAAATCCAAGCATGATCTTACCAGGTGTGCCAGAAGGTGCCATGCTAGCCTCCAAGAGAAGGATGCAGCCTACCCAGCTATGACTCCTAGAAACCACCATGACCAGTGATGGCGTAACCCTATGGGTGCAGCAGCGGCTGTCGGTAACACCAGCTCTCTCACTGGACTTAAGGTCCACCCATCAAGGCGAAGACTGTATCTGATACGGGAAACCTAGCCTACTAACAGTGATTTATGAGGTCATGGACCTAGCAGAAGAGCCTACAGCTAGCACTTTACTAAACGAAACTAATCCCTAACTACATTCTAAATATTTACCCTTATTCCCACAAGTAAGTATAACTCTCACCCTTCAACAAAGAAATGTCTCTTTGCAACAGACAGAGACTGCTACAGAAAAATACAACCGTTCAAAGTTCAGAGAAGCGGTAAGAGTGTGGCGCCCAGCCCCAGCTGGTCCGTCTACAGCACAGCTCCTGCAGCTAGGGCTCAGGGAGCATCTCAGAAGAAAAAGCAGAAAGACCGGAGGAGCCAGAGAAACAGGAAGTCTTCTGTGGGAATATCTCCTAGAAATGACAGAAGCTGTGTCCATGAAATCTCAACAACAGGGCTACCTAAACAAGACCTGCACGGGACGACTACAATAGACAAGCGAACGTGGAAGGGGGAATCCCATGGGGCCTCAACCCTAGACAAGAGCTATAAGCAGCTAAGGACTATGGGAGAAATAGTCTTCCCTAGGGAGGAGCCCCCAAGTTGGTTCACTTTTTAAACCATACCCAAGTAACATTATATAGATGGAGTAGATTGTATTTAAATGTCTGTCCATCTATTTATCGGTCTGTCTCTGTCTCTCCCCCACCCCGTGTGTGTGT
>LOJH01031694.1:0-16753 GCA_001685095.1 Ellobius talpinus
GTGCTCCAATGTGGGTCTCTGTCTCTATCTCCATCCATCACCAGATGAAAGTTCCCTCCGATGGATCTTCTGGTCCAAGACAATTTTAAGACAAAAGGAAATTTAAAATTTAGTCTTAGAATGAAAAGACTTTCTCCTAGCTATTAAAGAAACTTTCCTATAACTTTTTTAGTATGCGAAACTGTATTGGGAAAATTGTTTGGGCCTTTAGTAAGATTTTTAATCCTACCAGATCTGGAGGAGATGGATATGTCTGATTACTCACAGCCACTTAGATGAAAACTTGAACATGCCAGTTCTAATGAGAGGGTACCAAAGTTAACCTCCTTCTGTGAATGCTCTTGCACGATTGGCAATATCTCAAGATTTCTGTTATAAGGATAGTCTGCTTTTATTTATTTATTTGCAGTTGGGTTAAGAAAAGCAATGTAGATGTTGTGATCTTGATTACATTTTGATGTTGTTTTTAGGAATTGGATATTCTTTTAAATGGTAAATGTCTTATAAGCCACATCTTTTCTGAATATATTTAAAGTCATAATCACTTTTTTTTACTCCAATTGTTTTGTTAGCTGCGTTCTGAGGAGAATCCAGTCCTCTGCACCACACAGTATATCTTCTCTTGGTTTGTGTTCTGTCTATCATTGTTTCTTTGAAGGCAGCATCATGGAGCTGTATTTCAGAGAATCATATTATCAGGCCAATGAAGAGTTGATTTAAATGAACTAAATAAAATATAGCTCTAATATGTGAAGAAAAAGATGGATATAAAAAGTTGGAAATAAATCTGTATCTGCTGTCTCCATTTACTATAGTTCCTCTGTTAGCATCATACTTTAAAAATAAAGTTACAGGTTTCAGCTTTTTTGTGTATGTGATCAAATATGGTTTTAAAAATGACCCATTCACAGTGGGTGGCACTGATTTAAGACTTATCTGAGCTGAAATGTTACTTGTTTTAGTTAAGGAACTTCTGTTCATTACATAGTCTAGATAACAGAATGCAATGAGAAACTTCTGCTTGTTCACCTGAGCTTTTGGTTACACAGAGTATTTTTTCTTGGGGATGCATCAGTTTGTTTTATTACCTTGCATTCTATTTGCCCTTTAAAGAGTGTGGGGGAAGGCTTCACTGAGCTCATAAACTTATTGCTAACATTTTTAAAATAAAATAATACCATGAAAGAATGATTATGTTACTAAAATATCAATAACATTATTGTGTCTATTGCAGTACTGAGTGACCTAGTAAAAAATGTTTCTGTTAAAATATTCTCTATGCATATTTTTTGTAATGAGCATCAGAAATCAAGCATGCTTCCTCACTCTCTGAAGATAATCTTCAATTCCATAGAGTACTGCGTTTCTTGAATTTTTGCATTGCTAAGAAATTAGCCTAAATTTTCTTACTTATGTCCACTTTTTAAGCTTCAAATAAACCCAGATAAGGAGTTATTGATTAGGAAATTTATTATGAATTCAGTAAAATGATGTTTTGGTAAATTCTACTCTCCATAAAATTTAAAAATAACCAGTTTAATTATTTTCATATGATGCATCTTAGAATATTATTATTTTAACTTAAAATTAAGCTGCAAATTTACAAACATTTTATGTTCTATTTAGATACTGTGTAATGTATCATTCAATACTATTTATTTTGTAGAATATGACTGCAGAACCGTTTCCTATTTTCATAAGCATATGACTGACTAGCACTATTTGAGGATTAGATGCCGAACAGTGTGTTCAACAATCTTATATATCTTATATATAATCCTCACACTAACCCTACAGTTACTAATAATGTTCAAAAGAAAATTAAGACCCTAGTAAATTGCCTAATCTCACTGCGGTCACAGAATGCATTTCAGAATTCAAACTCAGGTCTAGCTGACAATGAAATTTTCTTCTTCTCTTTCATCCTATTTACTGTTCTAATAGCATCCAAGAAGTACTCTTCAGTCTAAGCTACAATCTTATACATTGGACTTTCTTGAGACAGAATCCAACTAGAAGGAAGGTTGACCAAAGACAAGGGGTGTTGGGGGGCGTAGTGAAGTCATAGGTTAGTGGTACATGGAAGGCAAAGAAGAGCCTGCAGTCATCGGTAATGAAACATGCTTTAGAGCTTTAAAGGAGAATCCTTTCTGACTTTGCCTCCCATCAGCAGTTCCCAGCACCTTCTGATGACAAGAACAAAGAGTTCCTCCTCTGACCCCTGCATGCAGTAGTTCTCACAGCACAGAGTCATATGGTGTCAGGGAAAGGTGAAGGATTTTCACTATGGTTTTCAGGTAATTGCAGATTTTATCATAATACTTTAAAAACAGATTCACAAGTTTTATTGAACTCCGAGTTTGTCTAAGTAGTTCCTCAGTTGATGGGTCCTAAGATTGTTATTTAATGGACCTAGAGCTTGAGAAAATGCGCCCACACTAAAACCTGCCCTTACACTACAGATGCCAAGGGTCAAATGACTGTGTTCAGCAACCCAGAGTGCACCCTGAGAGCTCCAGCAGGCATTCAAAAGAATACTGGGAACTTATTCATTGCATTTAGTAACACCCTTTGTCAACATTCTTTCATTTTCACCTGTCTCAAATGTAGAAACAATGCCCAAATTTTGATTTCTATATACTATGTACTATGAATAATTTTGAGGAAATTAAAATGAGCAAGTAATGTAAAACGGCACAGCTAATGTCTAAAGCAATAACTGTTTACACTTAACCCTAGAGGTAGTAAATATTAGATCCATAAAATATAATTTACTAATTTTGTTTGTAGAATTATATATACAGATGGAAATATAATTCAGAATAGTGTAACTATTCTAAAAGGAGTTAAGAACATTAGCAAGAGACTATATAGGGATACCTTCTTATGTATGAAATATAAACATAATCTCATGATATTTAAGATAATCCTAAGTATCTCAGATCTCAAGATTAATAAGCTCACATAGTATGCAATACAACCATCAAGATAGGGGGCTTTGCTTAGTTTATTTGCATCAATTTAATGTTTTCTTTGATTGTATCAGTTTCTGTGGCAGAAGTTGTCAGGAGATTACAGAAATTAAATTGATGAGAACTGATGATATAGAATTGAAATGTACTACTGGAAGGTGTTTATTAGATAAGTAAGTAATTAAAACATATTAACCCAATGAATGTGTTTCTGTTGTATCAAGCAAGGTAGGTATTACAGTCACTAACTAATAGGGATATTCAACCCTCTTAGAGTTATCACGAATAGAGGCTGAGCAGAAAATGATATGGTTGTTGAATTTCAGCATTTTAAGTGATCCTTTAATAATTGCATTCAACCACTAATAACTGCATACAGAACTATTGTCTCCCCTTGTTCCTTCATTGCTTTCTCTCCAGTAGAGTTTGAATAATTGTCTTCCAGCAAGAAAAAGTTTTAAAGAATATTATTCTGAATTTAAAGAAAAGGATATCTCAATTTGCATCGTCTCAGAAATATCAAGCTTTTGTACTCTCTGCCACACATAGAAAGGAAAGTACCACTTTGATTAGGCCTGTGTTTCATAAATTTTAAAGTCTCCCTCTCTCCCTCCCTCCCTTTCTCCCTTCCTCCTTCCCTCCCTTTCTCTCTCCCTCCTCCCCTCCCCCCTCTCCTTCTCAGATATACAGGGGGAGGTGAAGAAATATAAATCAATCCCCTGCCATACTAATTGTGTAATTACAAAGTAACTTACAATTTTGGACTTGGAGTTTTAAATTTTATTTAGAGGGCCATTTTCTCACGCAAATCTTGTCGTTTTGTTTAAAACATTAATTCTTTCAAAATACAGAATAGGTGAACATTGTACAAAATTCATGAAATGAAGAAAAGCACAGAGAAATAAGGTTTTATTATAATTTTACCCTTTGTAAAATGTAACACCATGCTTTTAGAAGTTTATTTTTGTAGATAAATATAACATAGTATGCCATTTGCATCCTAGTGCTAATTTATAGTATACACAATACTTTACATAATTAAAATATACAAAAGACACCTGTAAATTTTAAATAAGTTGGATCAAATATTAGTGTGTCAAATGAGTGGCTATTTAAAGAATTATCGATAGCCATCTTCAAGTGATAAAAATTGCCTTTGTGATAGTTTTAAAACTATAATTGTATTAGTTAATAATATCTTAGTGAATAAGTAATCTATTATAAACACACTTTTGCTATGCAAAAGAAGAAATTGTGTGTAGCCTGCACTGCTAATATTTAAGCAGCTTATGCCAAGCGTACTTTGGAATGGAGATGTATGTGAATAAAGTTCTCAGCAGACAGTTTTCCATCCCTGTAACGAAACACCTGAGAAGAGTAAATGAGTTAGAGTGCAAAGGATTTGGAGTGGGGGGTGGAGGTTCTGGTCAAAGCTCAGGCTGGGTCGTAGCTTTGTGCCCATAATGTATGTTGTGCAGGAGACTTATGGAGATAAATACTCACCCCAGTGCCAGAGAAGCAGAAAACACAAGGTCCTCAAGTGACCCAAGAGCCTGTATGAGGCCCCAATTGCATAGGTATGCCGCACCTTCCAACAGCACCACCTCCTCTTATCATCAACCTGGGGACTAAGTCTTTGACACATGCCCCTTTTGTAAATATTCAGTAGCCCACATAGCACTGTAAAACATCTGCATCAGTATCACCCAACTAGTTTAAAAGCGCAGAGTATTGATATGTACAACCTAATCAGCTATAAAGGCTTTGTGCTAAGAAAAATGTAGAATCTTGCATATAATATGGACCCAAAATGACACAATTGTATGAGTGAATATTAGAAAAGACGTTGCTGTGATATAAAGAAAAGAAAGAAGGCAACACCTATAAAGAAAGGGTGATGGAACACCATCCCTCAGGGTGAGGGAACAGCACAATTTTGTTGATTCTGTGATAGTGAACACAGGAATCTAAACACAGAAAACCATTTCTCATAAAAATATGCACAAAGATATTCTGTTTCTTTTTACTAGTAGGTTATCTTCTCTTATATTTTGTTTCTCACTATTGGTTTTTTATGAATACTTTGATATATGTACACTATAAATATATAGTGTACATTATCCCCCATTCCCTCTCCATTCCCCTCCCTCTACTACCCTAGTCACCTCCTCCCTACAAATCTCTATCCCCTGTTTAAGGGGTGTGTGTGTGATGTGTGTGTGTGTGTGTGTGTGTGTGTGTGTATCCCACGATGTTTAATCAAAGCTACCTACATGACTATGAATTTCGAGCTGGTCATCAGAGCCTACTGGCCTCTTCAGTGGGTACACAAATTGATACCATGTCTCCCCTTCTCCCAGAATATGTGTGTTGCCAACAGAGAAATAGTATATGTATATGCTAGGTCCCTGTGGGTCCTTCTCCCCGTATAGCTGACTATTTGGAGGGCATGACTTCTGCGGACCCATTGTCAATAAGCACCATTTCTGTAAGTCCGTGGTCCCCATGTCCATGTCAGCTTAGAAGTTAGTTAAGTTACAGTCTCTCTCCCCTCTATAGCCACTGAATTATTTCTATGCCTTTTCTGCCATGTCCCTGTACCTAAGGGATTGGTGTTAGTGTCTTATCTAGGACTGCCTATAATCCTTTATTCTTAGTGTCATGTACAGTCATGGGTCTTTATTTTTATCTAGGGTCACTTAAGGGGAAGCTTTTCTGTTTATGGCTTAGAACAGTCTTGGTCTATAATTGTAAACGTAGATATTTAGGAGGTGGTTTAGTACTGTGGTAATTCACCTAAACAGCCATCTTAGTTTTCCTCCATGTAATAGCTGTGACTCACCATTACACCCATGGGCCAGTCTTGCCTGACAGGTTACTATTATAATTCACAGAGTTCACAGCTGGGTTATGCCATTAATGTGGTTTGGCTCATAGTGGGGTGCATAGCATCATTTATTGCGATGAGAACAGCCATCAAGGTGCTATCTTTTAGCTCAGTTTCAGCTTCTTTTCTCTTCATCTCAGACATATTGTGGCCTCAGAAATAGAGTTTTATCTCATTCCAGTGTGAGTAACCAAGAGGAATGGCAAGAGCCTGTATTGTTTCAGGGAATCTGTGATCTCTGTAACCGGCAGCTCCTATGGAGGTAACCCAAACTTGCCAGGTAGATTTTGGTTTTAACAATCCATTGCTCTTAAGACCTGTGTTCTCTTTTCTCACATATCTGCCTTCAAACCTTATGTTATTTAGTTGGATTACCAAGTAGTTACTAAGTGGTGTTTTTATATCCTTCCTTATGTTCATACCTACTCCATCTCTTGCTCCCACCATTCTCCCTGTTTGAACCTTTCAACCCACGATATAATCCCTCTCCACTCTCAGTTAACCTATGTGGTGCTGTATGTCCTATCTTGAGGTGCCATGCAATCCCCTTTCTAGGTTTTAGATTCCCTAATACTTGAAGGTAAGCACACAGAACAAAAGTACAGGGCCTAGAATCTACATATAAGAAGACATGCACAAGTATTTTTAAAATGTGCTTGCCAAAAAAAGGGGCATTAAGGATGAATTTTGGTTGACAACTGAGTTTTCATTACTAGTTTGCTTTTGATTTACTTTTTGCTACTTTATATATAGTTTTCAGTTTGTTAAATATTTGCCTGTATTTTTTATGATTAAAGAAAAACATTATTTTTTTGGTTTTGTTTGTTTGGTTGGTTTGGTTTGGTGTGGATTTTCAAGACAGGGTTTCTCTTTAGATTTGGAGCCTGTCTTGGAACTACCTCTTGTTCCAACTACAGCTTGTTCCAAGCTGGCCTCGAACTCATAGAGATCCCCCTGCCTCTGCCTCCCCAGTGCTGGAATTAAAGGCATGCCCCACCACCACCCGGCTCCAAAAGCATTACAATTTTTAAATAAGTTTTCAAACTGAAGTATAATTTCTATTAAGAAAACCCCACAGTGATGTAACAAATTTATTAGATCTACCCCTAATATATTAGTTTTATTTGACCATTATGGTAGTAGACACGTGGTAGAAATCATGGAGATATTTTTGGAGTATAATGTTAAATTCATGGATATTTTTGATGTATCATGAATACTTATAAAAAATAACCCCTTGGGACTATACCTTTAGAGCCTCACAGCAGCATGAGTTTCTCTCTATGTTCATTCTTCTCTCAGATGAAAAATTGTAATAAGTATTCTTCTGCAAAACATACATTGAACCATTCCTCAAATTCTAGAGTTTTGTTGTTCTGCTTGTCTTTAACAAATACTGAGAAAATGATACCGACACTGTTCCCTAGACATCCATGCTTCTGCCTCAGAGGAGATGGAGAATGTAGATGAGATTACATTCTGATATGGGAGAGGAAGAGGAAGAGGCAAACTATAAGTGATACAGCTCTGGGGCTGCCAAGGAACAGCTCGGGGAGACTGGAGATCAATAGGACCACGCTGGAGGGAAATGAATCCTTACTTGTTGGAGAGTCATGCTATACCTGGAGCTGCAATAAGACAGCTCTGGGGCGAGGATGTATCCTAACTTGTTGGGGAGTCATACTATACCTGGAGCTGCAATAGGACAGCTCTGGAGGCTGGATGAGGTGTTCTGACTTGTTGGGAAGTCAGGCTATGTCTGAAACTGGGGTGAAGTGGGAAGAATGGTCTCCCTGAAGAATGTAACAATCCTGCTCCTCTCCTAGACAGAGTATTACAACTGAACTCTGCTCGGTTCTTTGTAGTAACAACTGCTTAAAAGTCTGGTTAGAATTTTTTTGGATCTGTTGTTGAAGAAATCTAGACAGGAAGTTTATGAAACAGGGAACAATTTTTAGGACTAATGTGCCCTATTTAGCATCTTGGCTCTAGTTCTGGAGTCAGGGCCTATTTCTTTCACTAGTTCTTGCTCCAGGGTCGAAGTGTGTTTCTTTGGCCCTGATATCAGATTCAGGGTGTGCTTCTTAGGTTCTGGGTTCAGGGATAAAGAGCTTCTTTCATTGACTCTGGTTTTGGGTCAGAGTAAATTTCTTTGGCTGGCGGTTTTACCCTGCAAAAACAAACAAATTGGGGGAGGGGGCTAATTTCAACATGGGACGAAAGAAACATCACATTTCTTGATTATTATGAATCAGTTTAAATTCTGCTCCTGATTCTATCTCACTGGCTTAGTAAGGAATTAAGCTTCAATGGCCTTGCAGTTTTTTCTTTCAGCATCATATCAAACCAGTTCTGTGTTTTATGGGTGGATTCTGGTTTACAATAGTACTAAGGCCTCAAGAAAGCTCCCGTCCTTAGATATCTGGGCTCTAGCATGATGCTCTCTGCCTTAGTTCTCAGGACCCTTGACATTCACCGTGGTTCCCATGCCTACCTTGGCTTGGTAAAAACAAAGACAGCTCTTTGGGACAGGTCAATCTATTGGCTTCGATGTCTTCCAGGAGTGTATGCTCATGGGACATCAAGAAGGGATTCCACAGAGAATTCTCACTCATGACTGCAACCCCAAAAGCTTGTTCTCCAAAAAAATGTTTATTTAATGCATATTATATTCCAAACATTTGTTCTAAGTGTGCTATCACTATGGCCCATTCCCCAGCACTCCATTTAATAAAGATCATTATTACACATTTTTCTGTCTAAGAAATTACATACAAGTCCAATATGTAGTTCAGATGTTTAAGTTTAGGTTTATAGATGTAGTACATAGTTTAGGTACATAGATTCCATTGAGATATATAGTGTAATTATTTCCTCAGTAATATTCATCATTCCTTGGCTGAAAAATATACAGTTTGATTTGCTCAAGAAGATAGTTTATAGTTCACAACTTAGTTTCTCAACTTTTCAGAAGAAATAGAAACACAAGTTGTAGAAATAACATTTGTTTGCTGATATCACCTTTTTGTGCTCATAAATCTTATTTGCCTTGTGATATTTGAAGTTCAAGATTTTTTCTCCTTATACCTTGTTATATTTCCTGTAGTGCTTCTGTATATGCTTTTAGGCTGTCAGGATGGATAGTTCCTCCTTTTTTGTGAAAAGGAAAAATAAAACAAGCCTTGTAACATGAGGCAATGTCTGAATCTGAAACATAATAATTAAATAGTTTTTTGTTAATTTTACTAATGGTCACTATACTCCAGTAGTATATCACTACACTCCAGTAGGTATAAGAAGTTGTTTAATCAAGTCATTTGTAAACAATGTTATCATTTTTCCCCTATTCAAATAGCTCTAAACCTAGATTTAGATTTAGTACACTGAGATTCCTGCTGATGAGTACTTTTAAAATCATTTGGAATGAACACTATGCCTTTTCAGGATGACTTATGCAGCATTTGTGCGGATTTTAAAGAACTACATATGCATAACTGAAAGGCCATTCAAGACCCTGACATGATTCCATTCTATAAGTTCATTAACAATATCCTTCGAGAGCATCACAGCCTTGATAGGCACACTTGAGAATTGTCTGATTTTTAATTTAGTTCAGTTTCCTATATGGAAATGTGCATTATCATTTGATGTGTTTGGAAAATTAAAGTATGGGTTATCAGTTAGCACTGGATTAGAAGGAGAAGAACATAGTATCATTTTTCCATCAGCTCATTCAAGTGATTGTTGTGGCTTGATCTTGCCATGCAGCTGTCCTAAATGTCCTTGTGTTTCCCCTCTGAACATACCTTTGCCTCCTATCTAGATTAAACTTAAACAAAGGTGCTGATGTGTCTTCTAGAATTGCTGACTGCTTGGGATTATTTTCCTTGGGTGTGTAGCTTCATCAACTTTAAAGAGGACTTAAAGCAACTGCTGTTATTTTTCTATTGAATCAAAACCTCTTCCTGGTAATCAACCAGTGTTCAGATTTTAAGTATTTACTTGCAGTTATTAAAACAGAAAGACATGGGGCAAGACATTTGCATAATATAATCACTCTTCTTTTTATGTGACTCATGACTTGTTAGGAAGCTTTATTGTGATCTTGCTTTGAATGTGCCTCCACTTCCCACCAACTGAGTTTGAAGAGAGCAGCTGGATTCTCATCAGAAAACTACACAAATTAAAGATAAATGTCTCTGAATCATAGCATTTCCATTTTCCTGTTAAGAGAGCTCACTTTAAATTTGCAGGGTGAGGACAACTATTTGATCCTCATTTTCTCTTTCTGATTACACTGAAACATCAGATCACAGACCTCGAGGACGATTTGAGATCTCTCTCTCACCTGCTGTTCACAGGCAATATGCACTAAAAATCCATTTCCTTTTGGGGGACTTTTCTGGGCTTCAGTTTTAAAGATTTTTCCTTAGAAACATACTTAGGAATAAGTCATAAGTCTTCCAGGCATAAGTCACTTCCCTATGACTAAACATGGTTCTTATTTCAATCAAGTCACTTCCCTTCCCTTATTCTGTTTGGATGGGAAAGACAAGTTAGATTTTGATAAGAACATGTATGCCTTTAGAATGTTTGTTACTGACCTTTTTCTCATTCCCTTTTAATTAGTGCTTAGCTTTTTATCCCATTTAACAGGATACATAGTGACATGAAAGGATGGTTAAAGAATGTCCTATATAAATATGTATCAATAATATAAACCTTATAGCATGGCATAGTTCTTTATGTATACTAATGGACTAGTGTTCCTGTTCTCACTTATAAAAGAGCTTATGATATATGTCTCAAACTAAATAAGGCTTCATCAGATGTCTCAAATCAGACACTGTAATGCCAGGGCTATTGACTACTTGCCAGGTAATTTATGTGCAGACTGTTTAAGTTATGTCTCTAATTCTTCATTTTCAGAATAAGGACATCAAAAACTGATTCGTTATTTTTATAGGAGATCATCTGAAATGACATTGAAAAATGCAAAACCTCAATTCAAATGGAAAACATTGTTAAAAAAACAGAAGGAGGTCAAGGACTAGGTTGAGAGGCCTCTTGAGGACGAAAGCACAAACTATATCAGTGAATGGAACTAACAACTACTTATGAGCTTTCTAAAGCATATACATATAAAAGGAACTGAAATGAAGTCACCATGTAATGGGGTGAGAAAGCCTCAGCTTGATATCTCATGCCACAAGTAAAACCTTCAGTGTCAGGAATGAGTTACATTTTGTTGAGTCTTTGACCAAATAGGTTCCCTTGGAAATCATAACCATCACTGGATATTATCAAAGCTATTTTTTGTTCTCCACAACTTGATGGTAAGGCCCTATTACTGAGGAAAACACTTATGCATAACATTGAACATGAAGAAATTGGTCTGATGCCTGGCTAGAGATTTTACCCCTGTTGACTACTATTCATGATACTAGAAGTTATTTTACATGCTATAAGAGTAGAAAATTAATCATAAATTTCACCCAACTACAAAATCTGTGATAAACAGCGATGGCCTGCCTGTAAGATATCCTGCTATAATAGTGGCACAAATATAGTGGAGGAAGGTATAGATCATGAAATGAAAGCCACCCATACCTGGCACTGATGAAATGATGAAGAACCTGAGAACAGACAGGTAGATCATGGGCCTATGGGAAAATCCTAAAAATATTGTTCTATTAAAGGACAATAGCGATAGAATGTCTCTTAATGATATCTTACTATACCCATGGATCAGTGCAGCATTAAACCCCCATCAGAGAAACCGCTTCTTGAAGTGGATAGGAAATAACACAGAGACCCACATGTAGAAAATGTGCAGAGACTACAAGACTTTGTAATACTGACTCTTCATTAGTACTTTTTCTTGGGACTCAGGGATTTGTGCCAAAGAGGATGTAGAAAGATTTTAAGAACCAGAGGTGGTGGTGACTCCAAGGACAGTGTCTTCTAGACATAATAGGACTTAAGCACATACGAACTCACAAAACTTGTGACAACATGTACAAGACTTGGTCCATGCCAGAAGAGAAATAAGTCAAAAGAATATATATATTAAAAAGGTAGTTTGTCAGTATTGGGTTTTAAGTTATAGAGAATTTCAATATCAACTAAGAATAGGATTTTTTTATAATTTAAATCACAGAGGATTTTTTTTCCTAGAACCAAGTATGTATACTCACTACTTTTTAAAAAAGCAGTATTAAGGAAATGGGATCAGTGAGAAAAGAAATTTTCATCCCTGAGAATATAAGGGGATTATCATTTCTGAAACAAAGTCCATCCTCAGATGCTCTGGTACATTAAATGACTTTTGCAGGCAAGCATTCAAACACATAAGTGCATGGGGGGTCATATATATTCAAACCACCACATAGTAAATACACTATTATTTTCATTACAATCTATGTCAATACTTTATATGTAGCTTTCACCAAAGAAGTCCCAATACACCACCACAATACCACTTGGATTATAGTCAGTGATCCACCCCTCAAAAGAACCCACAAACACTAATCTAGCAGTTGCTTACTTTGTTGTCAGATCCATGCTTTTATTACTTGGTAGAACTTAAATAAAAATATCATTCGAGTTTTTAATGTAAAGTGACATTAACAGAAGATCTGCCCAAATTTTTAGTAGCATCATTATTGCCTCAGCCTATGGTCACATATGTGGAGTTTCAGGGCAAAACTCCGGGCTGTGGAATCCCAAAGGACTAGGTTCAGGTACTATGCATACATCGCAACTAAATAGTAATGATGAAAAGCAGAGGAAAAAGGTTTAATCAATATGATTTGGAAAAAGAACAAGATACAGAGTCTCGGTGGCCCATTTTTTGAGATATTGATATGTGCTTTAGAATTAAAGGAGGAAGAATTGGGGTTAAAAGGAATACATATACAAAATGAAGTCAAAATTAAGTAGTTCTAGTATTGGGGAATAGGACACTGTCCTCCATGCATAAAGCTGTTATATCTTCAACTTAACAGATGTGACTATTCAAGTGAGAAGTTAGAATCTGGGCTGTTGACAGTCCCCCACAGAAGAGAGTGAGAAAAGTCATTAAACCCACGTTGAGATCTTGATTACTCCCTCTTCTACCTCCTTGGCACCTTTATGTAATTCTGCACCCGCTACACATGGTCTCCTCTCAGGAGGTGCTGCAGTAAAAAGAAGGTAGAATGTTAACTGAAGGGGAGAATGCCATGTAGGCTGCTATGAGGAAGTCTTTATTTATGCTGGAATGATACTTTTTATTGATTTGGCTGATTTCAGGTCACTTACATTCCTGTACATAGCCTAATAAATTCATTGGTTTACTAGGGTAAACTTGATGGAATTATTAGTTGATTTGTCCAACACCTGGGCAAAGTGTGTCAGTTCCCAGTTGGCAAAATGGCTTAAAGACATTCTTATAGATTTTGGAGACAGACTGGCTCTCAGAAGATGAATACTCATGCTCCAGAGTCCAGCCTCACCCTTATGGACAGTGACTATCATCTGTGGATGGTCTGTCCTGAGAACCCTGCTGTTCCTGGCATAGAAAAAAATGAAGATATTTGCACACTTTCTGGAGGTCTAGAACAGAACATTGTAGAACATTATAAGATGCCTCAATTACTGTTAGCTTCGAATCTTCATGCTTATTGGAGAATGAGATATGTTTCCAATAATGGTTCGCTGGTTTCTAGAGTGAATAACAACCCTGCATGCTGAGGTATCCTAAAGAAATGGAGACAGGATAAATGAGGCAGCAATGAACTCATTTCTATCTGACTTTTAGTATACTTGTGGGCAAAGGTGGGGAGCAAGTGCTTTTTTTTAGCAAGTGTTTTTTTTTCTTTTTTTTTTGAAGTACCTAGTAATGTAATTACCATTCTACCCTTGATTCCTTTCTATACATACTCTTCTGTTTGAAAATCAGTCATGTTTTGCCATGGTGAAGAAGAACTCCCTTCCTTCCCCCAGCTCTGTCACACAACATTCTGAAGGGCACTGGGTAGGAAAAATGGCAAAATATAAACCAAGTTTCATACTGACACGTAAACTTGAAGGAGGAGTGACCCAGAAAGAGATTAGAACATATCTCGCTTGCTCTAAAATCATCTAATAAAACTAACTTAAAATTCTCCTGGGATTTTACTTAAGTGGCAGATAAGTATGTGCTTTACCTAATTGCATAGCATCTTAGGAGAATATACTATTAGAAACAGAATTATTTTGCAGTTGGTTGTGTAATTTTAATGAGAGATCAGCATATGTATTTTATTCTCCACAAAATGTTTTAGATAAATAGCAATTTAAAATCACACAATGCAAAAAGAAACTGATTTGATCTATGTTTTGCTTTCATTTTGTTGTATATGATTTTTCAAAATCTACCATTATTAGTTGCATAGGGGATTTTACACTTACATCAGGAAATTTCTGCTGTTTTGGGGAGTCCACGTCCTATGGTTAACAGTTGAATCACTGGACACTTTTAGAACAGGTTCAAAAGGAGCAAAAGGTATTTTCAACTTGATTTTGTGCATGACTAAGTTGTTTGTTTATATCTTGTTTTCTTATTTGAGTTGTTTTCTTATATATTCTCAGCCATAAATTATGGTTGAACTAACTTAGTTTTCAATTAATAATGGTTAAGGTTTTTGAAAAAGAAACTTTCTCTACCACTGACAACATTTTGAAAAGGGTAACCCATTGTTTCAGTTAGAAAATTTTAATAGTTGTGTGAAACTGCTGACCTTAGGCTAAATAGTGAACAAATGTTTTGGCTTATCACCTTTAAAATCATGTCAACTTCATAAGAACACAAAAAAATTTAGAGAGCTCAAATTTGTCATATCAAGAAAAACACATAGTAGATACTTGAAAATTCTTTTGTTTTGAGTGGCATAAATATTTCATTCTATAGCCTTTATCCCTTTTAACTTCTTGCTAATACCTCTTCTATATCGATCTAATGGCAAGTGTCAGCTTCCTTAACCTTTCCTGTTGCCCTTTCCTGAGAACTGTCATGTTCTGTGGGCATGCTGGCAGCTATAGGCCTTTTCTCTGTAGTGACTTCTCTTGGATCTACATATGATATCTATCTTTCTTTAAGATCCATTCCTTCTTCCCTTCTAGTTTTTCCTCCCCGTCCTTGCATTTGAATCCTGTATATTTACATTTCTTAATAGTGATAATTATTGAAAATGGAATATGATATGACTTTTTTACTGACAAGTGACTTCTCATTTCTCCTACTGTCTTGGTATAATTTTTAAGGCTGAAACAGTTTCTCCAATGAAACTAAAGTTAGTCAATTGCTCCATATATTTGCTATGGGAAGTCCTTAACTAAAAGCATTGTAGACTTACCATAAAAATATCATAAGCGCAACAAATTATTTTCTCATTTCTCATATTCTTACAAAATGAAAAAAAAATTCTGGAAGGAAAATGTCAGCTTTACTGTACAGAGAATCATGCTGTGTTTTAAACTCTGGCACAAATAATCCTCTGGAGAGAGTTACAATGCAACCAAGCTTGGAAGTAGATAGGGCACTTTCCACATTCCTCACAATGAGCTTCAGAAAGCAGCCTTGCCTTCTGCTGGGGAGTCTGGTGGACATGCCCGGCCCTTGGATCTTGAGTCAAACTCATGTTTTCCCTTCTCCATTACCCCCCATCTTTCCTCCCCTATTTCTTCCTGCATTTCTCCATATTATAGTGAAATTGCCCTGCCTACTGTCTATTCACATAACTCTCTAAGATGCAGACAGGAATTGTCTTCAGACTTGTCTTATCCTATCTGAGCTATAATCAAATACTTGAATCAAAAAGTTTGAATGGGCCAGTTTATAATCAATTGATTTTGAAAGCTTTGACAATCAATAATATGGCACCAGCATGTTGTGTTTGTTAAGGGCCTCTTTCTCATAGATGATCCCTTCTTACTGTGTTGTCTCGCTACAGAAACAAGGTGCAAAAAGATTGCTTGGGTCACTCTTATAAGAGCACTAAATCCACTCATAAACTGAGGACCTTGATGAGCTCTCATAAACAACACTTACTATTACCAAATTAGAAAACCTCTCAAAGTAGGCATAAAAGAAGGAATAGCATTCAAATCATGGCAAGGCTATTGTCCATAAGAAGTAAGTGAAGGATTTCGTCCTCCTCTAATGCCTATCTCAATAGTGACAGCCCCATGCCTGAGATTGTACCATGTGATCAGCATGCCACAGCAGCCAATCATGCTGCCTATTATTTCACTTGTTTTGTGGCCACAATCCCCACAAATTAGCAAAGTTTCCTAGCTTGTGAGATTATAGATACTATGACTGGGTTTGATAACTGAATCAGCAGATATTTCAAAGTTACTGTGTGCCCAAAGTGCATTACAGCACTGCAGTTAATGACAAAGATTAAAAGTAAGACAGTGAGCAAATCAAATATTGTCTCTGATCTCATTGAACACACAGTGTAATAGAGTCGCCAGCCACTAAATGGGCAGAAGACAAATAGGAATTATCTATACAGAAAAAAAGGAAAGAAAGAAAAACAAAAACAGGGTATGGTGATGTAAAATATTTATTTATAGTTAGTGATGTCAGAATATGTCAAATTTAAAAGAAAATAAGTGAAAAATAAGGATGAGGTAGAAAATCAAGACTAGCAACTCTGTGGAAAGAAACGTATTCTCATATGTTAGAAATGGATACTTCTCCACAGTCTTGTAAGAATAGTTGGTGTCTGCATTGTCAAGAATAATAGCCCCAAGCTGTGGGGCAGGGGGAGGATGGTGGTGCAGGCCTTTAATCCCAGCATTCCAGAGGCAAAGGCAGGTGGATCTCTTTGAGTTCAAGGCCAGCCTGGTCTACAAGAGCTAGTTC
>LOJH01031694.1:16781-29863 GCA_001685095.1 Ellobius talpinus
AGCAGCAGCAACAGCAGCAGCAGCAGCAGCAGCAGTAGCAGTAGCAGTAGCAGCAGTAGTAGTAGGTAGTAGTAGCAGTAGCAGCAGCAGTAGTAGTAGTAGTAGTAATAGTAGTAGTAGTAGCAGTAGTAGTAGCAGTAGTAGTAGTATGTAGTAGTAGTAGTAGTGTAGTAGTAGTAGTAGCATCAGTAGCAGTAGTAGTAGTGGTAGTAGTAGTGTAGTAGTAGTAGTAGTAGTAGCAGTAATAGTAGTAGTAATAGTAGTAGTAGTGTAGTAGTAGCAGTAGTAGTAGCTGTAGTAGTAGTGTTGTAGTAGTAGTGTAGTAGTAGTAGTAGTGTAGGAGTAGGAGTAGGAGTAGTGTAGTAGTAGTAGTAGTAGTAGTAGTAGTGTAGTAGTAGTAGTTCCCAAAAAGTCTAAATAGCCAAGGGTGACTTTATTCCTGTCTTTCACCAGAGGGGAGAGGGGTTGCACTAGGCTCTGATGAAACAAAAGGTGAGAGAGAGATGTTGCATTTTGGGGGTTAATACACCAATGAAAAGGACTGGCAGAAGTTAAGTGGGAACCTGGTCTATGTTCCTTAGGCCTTCTCTGCTTAGCAACTGGCATTTATGGACATTAGACTTCAGCCTTTCCATGGGAATGAAAAAAAAGCTCATATTTCTTGATTAAATTTTTCAGGATGGCTCTAAGACTATTGAAAAAGATATTGCTGAGTTGTGTATCTGTTAATAAGCCAAGAAAGGGTTAAATCTCAATGACAGAAAGAATTGAAAATGGAAGTTGTTTAGCTTAGATGCTTTAAGGAAAGAGCTATAGTTAGGAATCATAGAAGCTAAATAACACAAGGGAAGGAAGAAAGATGGAGACAGGAAAAGAACACATGAGAGAGGTTATAGGGCACTGAGAGGCAGCTATGTGAGATAGCAAAAAGTGTTGTAGGAGGTTGTTTGTTTATTCCCAGCTTCTCAGCCCCGAAATAACCATTCAGAAACTGCATTAATTAAATCACTGCTTGGCCTATTAGCTCTAGCTTCTTATTGACTACCTCTTTCATATTAATTTAACCCATTTCTATTAATCTGTGTATCTCCATGTGGCTGTGGCTTACCAGGTGAAGTTCTATCTGGCATCTGTCTCTAGCGGGGGCTACATAGCTTCTCATGACTCCTCCTTCATTCTCCCAGCATTCAGTTTAATTTTCCCCGCTTACCTCTATTCTTCACTGCCAGGCTCAAGACAGATTCTTTATTAACCAATGGTATTCACAGCATACAGAGGGGAATCNAATTTAACCCATTTCTATTAATCTGTGTATCTCCATGTGGCTGTGGCTTACCAGGTGAAGTTCTATCTGGCATCTGTCTCTAGCGGGGGCTACATAGCTTCTCATGACTCCTCCTTCATTCTCCCAGCATTCAGTTTAATTTTCCCCGCTTACCTCTATTCTTCACTGCCAGGCTCAAGACAGATTCTTTATTAACCAATGGTATTCACAGCATACAGAGGGGAATCCCACATCAAGAAAGTACCAAGGAAGAGATGAGAGAGCCTGGGATGGGGCAACACACTTGTTAAATACACTTTATCATATCATCCCTGGTACCGATGCCTTGTACTGGCCCCTTCACTGCTAAAAAACGCCAGAACTGATACCAAAGGCAGATGCAAGTTTTGGGGATCTGGAAGCGGTTTGGTGGCAGGTTGGGGGTATTTTAAAAGAAAGCTAGCTTGAGTGCAAAGCTATGAATGGGGTCTTGACAGGAGCTATGAAAACAGAAGGCACTGAATCTGAAATTCATTCGCTTCATGATTAACCTTCTCTAATTCTTGTTCTTACTAATCCAACTTCTTGATTTTAGACAAATATTTCGCAGAGTTGAACAAACTATTTCTATTGTTTACAAAAATGCCAGCAGCTTTCTATGGAACATGGAAAGCCAAGGAAGATTGGGGATAGTGTTATATTTCTCAGTTTTCAGGCTCGCTTTATAAGCTTATCCATATTCTTATCACATATTAGTACTTCAAAGGTAGTTTTATTTTTTTTTATAATGCCATGCATTACCTTGTCAGCCCCTGTACCAGCTTTGCATTTGGTTGTTGCTTCTGGCCCTTGTCTTCTGATGCATGGCACATCCGGCCTCTGCTTTTTAAAGTAGATAGAGGTGATTAATTGTGATTGGTTTCTGTCTTGTGACCATTATCTCTCCATTATTCTCTGAAAGAACATTTGCTTTGATGCTCTGCTATTGAGTTATTTATGGTTATTTCAAGACTCCTTCGGATCCTTTTGGCTTACTTCCTATGTTCTTTTATCAAAGCGAATATAGTTATGGGAACAGAATATGAGAACTATATATAACCCTGGGTAGTATTATGTCCATGGATTTAAAATATGAATTCCTTGGGGTTGTTTTTGGAAATTTTAGAGATTTTTCTTCACATATTACAAATATATCTAAGAAGCTATTTATTATTATTATTATTATTATTATTATTATTATTATTATTATTATTAAAAAAAACAGATCCTGCAGAAATAAATTCAATTGTAATGCATTAGAACTCAATGCAAAAGAAGGATGAGTGTAATAGTTTAATAGCAGAAGGCAACCATGGCAAGTTGGAGCCAAGGAACCCAACAAAGTCACACCATGTAACATAGCTCATGTAGGAGGTTTATTGGGGAGAGGTGTAGAGACAGCCTCTGACTGAGAGCAAAAAGAAAAATAAAGAGGGGGCCGAGAAGGGCTTGCCTTTTATAAGGGGATATAGCACATAGGCATCGGGAGAGTGTTCTGCTTAGTGGCTGCAGCAGCAGTATCACATATTGTCACATAGTGGCATGTCCTACTAGGTCTCCTAGAGCAGACCAGTGAAAATGCCTGAATGCTAACATTTCTCCCTTTTGTGGCCACCTCTGGATCCGTGGAAGTGACTGCTTAGCATCTCTGGGAATTCTTGGAGGTGGAGGAAGCCCCAGCCACGGTCTTTAAGGCTATGGTTCACCCTCTCACCAACACTCACTCACCTCTGGCCATTTCCCATTAGTGGAGCTCAATCTCATGAGCGTGGTCTCTCACCCTTAGACCTCGTTCACAAGCCATGGTACCAGGTGACCATGTCTCACTCGGGATCAGTGCATGAGAACTCACTGAACAGCTTGTGCTCACTCAATCGCTCCTCACTGGATCCCTGAGATGCCAGGATATTCAGGCTTTGAATCTTCTTCCTCTACCTCACTCATGGGAACTGTGTCTTCCACCATACCCCCAAGCTCCCATCAGGGATGCCTTTTGGAAAACCACAGACCTCTACACCTAGAACCTTACTTAAGTGCTTCTAAACTTAACTGCCTTGGCTGTCAAATCTAGCCCTAATACCCCTTACATAATCAATCCAAATGGCTGCCTACTGGCACCCTAGATCCCAATCTTACATGGAACCTTTGTAACTTCTGCCAGCATGTGGGTAGATGGAAGGAGGGATGCTATGTCTAAGCTTTCTCTGATCTTCATTCCAAGCCTTCCTCTATTCTTCCTGTTCCCCCACTCATATCATGCTATCTATGAAGCCTGAAATAGAGAAACTCTCCATGACTTTTGACCCTGCTAATGAGCCTCCACCTTACCGACCTCAACACACAACTCCTTTTCCCCCTCCAGCTCCTCAGTCTCCTCTTATTCCTCTCCAGCAATGGGCCTTTCTAACCATCCCACTCTGGCACCCACTTTCACTCCACCAACAACTCTCATTCCCCGTTACCATTACTTGTTCCTGCTCTGCTGCAGGACCCCCTCCATTTCTCTCTACCCAACCTAAGCCTGTCAAAGGTCTCCCTTTGAAGCCGGGCGGTGGAGGAACTGCCTTTAATCCCAGCACTAGGGAGGCAGAGGCAGGCGTATCTCTGTGAGTTCGAGACCAGCCTGGACTACAAGAGCTAGTTCTGGGCCAGGCTCCAAAGCTACAGAGAAACCCTGTCTCGAAAAACCAACAAATAAAAAAATAAAAATAAAAAAAAGTTCTCCCTTTGAGAGAGGTTGTCGGAGTGAATGATCTGATTAAGGTATATGTTCTCTTTTCATTAAGTGAACACTCTTTCCTTCTGCTCTGCCAGCATCCTGCCAGGTCCAGTTGTCCCCTCCAATTCTGAATCCTGGACAGCTTCAAAGTGTCTATACCCAAGTGGTCCAACTTCATAGAGTGCTTCAGCTAGGCCTGCACTTTCTTAGCTCCTAGCAACTAAGAAGGTCCCACAAAGCCTGGACAGTGAGCGAAATAGTCTATTATCCCAGGACTTGGCCAACATCGCAGCTTTCTCAGGTGCCCCAAAGATGCTGATAGCTCCAGATAACAGGAAGCACTCTCGGGAACACAACACCCTCATTCCCATCTCACCTGTTACCCTATCTTATTTCTTCACCTTCTTATAATAAACAAAATGGAGGAATATTAGTTTCTGCCACTACAGCACACCTGCCTCTGCCACCAAAGCAATTACATCATCATCTTCCAGGTGCTTTTTCACAGTCAGCGACGCAACATGTGTACCCTTTAAAAGGTCCCTCTAGACACAACTCACTCTCTTTTGCCTCTTTTCTCTCGTTCCGCTTTGTCTCTTCTTTTCTCTCTTGCTTTCCTTCTTCTTGTTGTCTGTCTGCTTATCTCAAGTCCCCACTCCAGCAGGGCCTTTAGCCCCTCTGCTCCCCCCCTCCCCCAACAAACCTCTTGCACTAACTCTGCCGCATGTGCTGTGTTTGCTCAGTGGCATACCTTGGCAGGGCCCACCAAAAGCTACCCACCATCACCTTACTTTTCATGTTTCCTTTCAGTTAGTTTTCTTAGGGATATGACCCCATATTAGACACCATGCTCCAGACTGGGTCCCATGACCTTCAGAAGTATTTGGGAGAACAAATTGGACTAGATACATTTTAAAAAGACAGACAGAGAGAACAAGAAGTTGGATGAGGAGGGAGGTGAGTCTAGATCTAGGAAGAGATGGGGGAAGGCTGAAAAAATGCAACCTATGAAATCCTCAAAGAATTGAGTAATTACGTATGATTTTTGAGTATCCTGATATTTCAAGATGTAAGCAAACAAAATTCAATCATTTCCAATATTTTCGATTACTTGGTCCCAAAGAACCTTAACCAGGATAGTACATCGATAGTCTTTAAGTAACTGTTGTAATCGGTGCTAGAGACTCACTTTGAATCTTCATCAAACTGTATTCTGTGTGTTTTCTTTGAGGTGAATGCTGCTTTGCCAGATGCCATCCCTATCTGAAGCATATGAAACTTTCTGGCTTACCAATCTTTGCACCAAACCTTGTCATCAGATGATCGTCAAGGGATTGACTTTACAAGCAGATCTCTTGCTTCTTGATTCTTAATTTTTGCAATAATATTTTGTTTATGCATTTTATAGTGCATGTATAAACAAACATATAGGACAGTTTGTCTGCAGTGTTTCTTCAATCAAAATGAGGGTTTCAGTTGAATTGAGGGAAGGGAATGAATGAAAGCAAATGTGTGAGCATGTTAACATTAAAAGCACTTAAAGTAGCAAAAATTAAAGCAACTTATTCTTATTCATCCTAAGAAATGTGATTAAATGAGCTATCATTATTTGCCATGGATTGGCAGCTGCAAGACAAAGTGCATTCAATTATTGCTGGTGTCAATCAGACTGTAATTCGAAACTATAAAAAATCTTTTTGGAACTTGAAGCTAGCTAAAAGGACTTGCAGAATTTCAGTGCCTTGCCATGATGAAACAGGACTTTTTAACATCAAGAAAGAAACAGAAGGGGAACAGATGTGTGAGGGAATTGGCAGGTAAACAAATCCCCAGTCTCAGTCTGGATTGAGAGTCCTCTATTGAATTGCATCTTTGAGAAGAGATCTTTTGAAGGTAATGAAGCTGCCATTCATGGAGAGAGGGATCTGGCTCCCCTCATTAAACTGTGCAATGCATTACTGCCTCTGCCTTTTCTTTTTCTGAGTCCTGAGCCTGAAGTTACCATCCTTATCTTATCCCTGTAACTTTGGTAACTACAACACTAAACAACCTCATTGCCTGACCAATTCATAGGTCATTCTAATTTTGTTTAACTTTCCTTCTCAAGGTTTAAAAGCAGAACACAGATCTGGAAAAATAAATGCAACTATGAGAGTTGTCACCAATTATGTGTGCTAAGTGCAGCACATTCATAATGCCTGTGGTTGCACAGGTGTCTCATTAATGCTTAAATATAGAAATTGACAGCAATAATTATGATTTCCCTTCAAACTCCAAGGATTTTCTGTTCTGTGATAGAGTATCAGACTGGAGTTGAGGGACCTCAATTCTCCTGTCTCTCCAACTAATCATATATGTGACCTCAAGCAAATCACTTGTTTGGCTTCTTTAAATGACTAGGAAAGGCTCCATATCGTCAAGGAGAATTATGAAAGTCTCCAATGCAAACATAGCATCTGATGGAAATTGCCAAGGTACAGAGGCTGCTTACTCACTAAAATACTTATCTAATGGAGTGCCATAGCTTGGCATAGCTCTGAAAATGGAAAAAGAGAGTCACAGGATGGGCAGTGCAGGCAGCTAATCCTGTGACATAGAAGCTACAGTTTTGCCATCACACCTTGTATTCTGATAACTTTGAGATTTTCTCTCTTTCTTAGATTTCTGCTTTAGATGTTTCTTACTTTTTGTTGGGCAAATAATATGTTTTAATAATTCTCAGTAAGTACAATAGGTAATTTATTATAAAGGTAAGAAATGAATTTAAGCCTTTGAACTGAAAATAAAAATAGGCTTGGAGTTCAGCCCTGGATTCTAAGGTTCCTACTGCCACTCAGTGACCATGTAAATTAGTCAAGTAGGTCAATTCTTCCAAGGTTTCAATTTGTAACTTGTAAAGGTAGGAAATAATGACAGTTATTGTTATGAGGACTAAATGAAATGTTTTGTCAAGTAGTCGCATGATCCAATGTCTGGCCCGTGGAAATCACTCAAATATTGGTTTCATTATTATTATAATTATTACTAACAAACATTTCCAGTTGTTGCTTTTTCTTGCCTCAAATTTTCAAATATCAGGATGCCTTTTGCTGAACACACCCACTTGTGAAACACCCACATGGGCAATGATGCCAGGAAGGATTTATGTTACTAGCCAGCAGACCAGGCAACTTTCTGTTTGCAATTTCTTATCTAAGTAGACAGGCAGACTGGAGTTCTGAGAAATCCTCCACTTTAGCTTCTGCCAGATAAATATCATATTCTGACAGGAATCCCAGACACAGGCAAGGCATTTATCCTCTTGAGTGTCCTAAAAGGAAATGTAAATTCCTAAAGTTATTGTGAGAGTTCTAAGATGAACACAGCATACCCCTTGCAAATAGTCATTCACTCTAAGAATATAAATTTGGAGATTATACAACAGAATGGTGCATGCTCATGAATAAATCAAACAAAAGAAATATGTATATAATTTAATGTGTATGGCCTGCACCTTTTTCAAGTGCTAATTTACAGTGCAGTGTAGTCACTCAATTATTGGTATCCTAGAGAAATACTGAAATTAAAGGAATTCTCTCCTTTGCATCTCTTATGTGTTTATGAGGGTAGGAGTGCTTCAAGTCATTGTTGTTTCAACTGTCAAGCAAATTAGTCCAATAGGAGCTGGATATTAACTCAGCCAACCTTGAAAGGACATGGAAATCCTGGTGGGATGAAGGGGCCAGGCACCTGTTTCAACTCAGCTGCTTCCTGTGCAGCTACTGTGTGAGTGTATTACTGGCTGATGGCCTTTTGATGGGAATCACAGCACAGATGTCTGTGTGAATGGCCATTCAAGCTAGCTCTTCATCTCTTCTCGTTTTGATATGCTCAGTTCCAACAAAGCCTGAAACTGGCTTTGCATTAGCGAGGCTTTAAAAGTTGGCCCACACTCTGTGGCAGAAAAAAAATGCAACTTAAATTAGTAGACAGGAGCCTTTGAAAGTCAGTACGTGCTAACACCACTAGCCATTCTTGTAATGTGTATGAATTAATGCAATATTTCATCTCTATCTTCAGTCCACCTTTATGTGAGCAAAGACAACAGATGGGAGAAAAGGAGAACAGAATTAATATTGATTGAAAATAGCTTTTTAAAAAAGCTCATTTTTTCATGATATTGAAATGGCAGCCAGATCTATTAAAATCCAGCCTCATTATACTCAAATTTGAATTATATCCTTAGAACTTTCATGGCATAGCCTTCCCTTATTTCATCCACCATAGTTCTGCTTTTTGTTGTCTTCCATATTTTCTTACTAACATCAATGCTAAAGACTTTACTGAAAAAAAAAAAGAATTTAGAGAGCAGCTCATTAAAACTATAGAAAAAATGTTATTTCACTTTGTTGAGACTTTTGGTCTTTCTTTGTACATAAAATCTTGTTGTTTGCATATGAAGTGTCTTCATATGTAAGGTAGGACTTGGTACGCCTATCAAAGTACTATCTTGCACCTAGAGCCTTCTTGTCATTCTCTCTGTCACCTGACTGCCAAGATGTAAACAGCTTTCTTCTGCCACTTCTGGAGCCATGATGTACTTCGTGGCCACAGACCCATTGACGTGGAACCAAATGTATTTATCGTGGCTTGGAATCACTTCAACTAAGAGCTAAAACATGTCTGCTAGCCTTTAGGTTCCTTTCTCAAGTATTTTGTCACACAGAGAGGAAAGCTGACTAATGCACACATTTCTTCCAGCTCTCCAAAGTGAGTAGAATTCTCACTCTGTCCAGATAATTATACCTCCCTCTTCTGGCAAAGATGTCTTGAAACCCACAGTGACAATGCATCGCATGGCATAATGTAATTGAGTAATATGCCTCAGTGATAGCTGCTCTGAATCATTAAAAATCAGAGTTAATCATTGCCTATGTAACAGTGTTTTTCAATAATCGAAATGCAAAAGTGTTGTGGAAACAACTGTTTCTCAGCTTTGTATATTCCTACAAAGGAAAGTTGACATCTCCCATATGCCTTCAGTGCTAAGACGAGTGATTAAGAACACCTACTGCTCTGCTAGGGAACCCATATTCAGTCCCAGCACCCTGTCAGGAGGCTCACAACCACCTGCCTTTCAGCTCAAGGAGAACTGACACTCTCTTCTAGCTTCCACAGTTATTTAAACTAAAATGTCATAAACAAATATGTGTGTGCACGCACACACACAAACACACACACACTGACAAAATCAACCCATCAAATCCAAAGTTGGGGATATATGATGTCATGAATGAGAAACAGCTTACCTAGCAGAGTGCTAGCATAGTATGTAACACACTATATATGTCCATCTACTGGGAAATTAAAAGAAGCAAATAAATAAGAAGCCTTATGTCTTCTCTACATCCAGAAGACCAGAGTACTTATAGGACCTCATGATATTACCATTCGGCTATCAGACTGTCATCTTGGAATGCCTTTCAGAATTCTCAATGTATATTATGTATCCTTCTCTACACTCTAAAAAGCTTAGTGTCCCTTAGGTCTACTGTTTGGGTCGTTATTGAGCTTATCATAAGAAGAGTTCTTTGCTGTACATTGTTCTCTATGTTACTGGTTTAGTGGTTTGTCCTTTAGCTGCCTTCTCCCTGGAGCTTTCCAGACATTTCCATACACCACAGTGTTACATTCTCCCTTTCCTTTGCACATTCTTTCTTATTGCACCTGTATGATAGAAATTCTCAGTTTCCCAAATTAGATACTGTTTTTATATAAATTTCACTTTCAGCCTTTGTACCTACACACCGTTATAAGAAAAGTTCTTAAAAGTCAAAGTTGATTCCTTTTCATTTTGGACTCCTGGAATTCTAAGACTAAACACATATAATTGGCTTTCAATTTTTTTGTAAACATATGTTATGCTATCTCTTTTTGCCACCCCCACAGAAATTTCCTCGTGTCATTTTTCTCAAAATGAATGTTTATTCAATTCTCAAAATTTAAAGTATATACATATTTTCACAATATTCAGTGATTGCCCTTAAAGGAAACATTTATTAAGTTCTTATTGTTTAGCAAACACCTACTAAATATTTAATAAAAATTTGTTCACTTAAATTTTTGGCAATCCACCCAAATGAGGAATACTGTATATTGTCATTTGGTTATGCAGATGAAGAATTTAAGGCAAAGAGAAGTTCTGAAATTGGGATGATAATCACAAGGTTTAGTGACAGATAGGAAAGTCACTTTATACTTTAAACTCAAACAGTCTGGCGCAGGACCACATCCTTTACGCACTAAAGATTCTACATCTTTATTAATTATATAGTTTTATTGCAACATAAATGAAGAATTTCATGATTTTAAATAGACATTACTTAAATTCAATTAGTAGAGACAAACTGGAAATTGGGAATTGTTTTTAATATCTGTGAAGTTTTTGGCCTCTTTTTACTAAAACTGGCAGTGTTCTTGTGCAGCCTGGGCCCCATTACTCTACACTTGAATACTCTTAATAAGATGGTCTAAAGCAGCAGATATTCCAACCAGTACTTTATCAAGCTCTTTCATTAATTTTTAACCGAGGAATCCTCTTTTGATTTAAGACCTAGACAATAAAATAAAATTTCAAGTGATGCCAATAACTTCAACTTCTTCAGGAAAAAAAGAGCTCATCTGCTCCAAAGCTTCCAGAGCCACAAGGCGAGGTTCAGGAATGCACACTTGTCCTACCGAAAGTGACAGCACACTGTGCAGCTTTTCATTAACGTATTCTATTCCCATGGCATTTTTAACATTTTAGTCTTTCCCATTGTTTTTCACTGAAATTTATGGATTTTGACTTTTGTGTAACAGTACAAGAGTTCTATCACTTTATGCTTAGCTCCATAACCCCATATGAGAGACAGTGAATTTGTGAGGTTATATTTCATGTGCATGTTTCATATGTATATGTTTATATATCATGTAGATATGTACACAAAGTGACTTCCTTTTTCTGGTTTTATCTTTCTCAACTGTAAAATAAATACAGGGTCTTGAATACAGGTTCCACTCAATTGTGTCTTGCAAAGGGATTAAGATTACTGAAAGGCAGAATTGGCATCTCTAATGGAGTTGCTTGCTCTAAAATTCAGTAAATCCCTGATCTTCAAAACTTTGTTTTGAGTTTCGGATCATATCTGAGGAATTAGTGATAGACATTTGTTCTCTTTAATCATAGGCGCAGCTGTATTTAAGTATTATCCGGTGTCCTAATCGTGTTACAGGATTTTGCAAGATCACAAACCACTTCTAACTGGTCACTGTGTTTGAAGTTCTAGTGGTGTTCAATAGCAGCCTCTCTGTAGGACCTAAAAAAAAGTCCTCTTCAAATAAGAACTGTTCTCTTGCCCATGCAGAATCCTGTAAAGCTGGTTTTAATATGGATAGGACTTCAGTTTACTATTCATTGGAATTCCTTTCGTTCTTCCAATTCCAATTTGCATTAAGAAAGAATTTATTACTTGACACTGACTCCTTTTAAAGCTTCCACTTGACAAGCACCTTCCTTCCAAATAGAATTTCAGAAGGAGATGTCTGAGGGTAACTCTGAAAGCATCCATCACCTTTATTCAACAGCCTAATAATGGACAATGTTGTGGGGAGCGACAGTGATGGAAAGATTTCAATTTCTTCTACTCTTTGTGTGTGCAGTGTCAGAAACGAGTTGTTCTAGAACAACATCAACAACAGAAATGGATATTGTCAAATTTTTCTAAAATTTAATGAAGCCCATACACTTGAACCTCAGCAGATAGTTATTTCACACAATTTTATAGGTTATACATTTGAATGAATTCTTCCACAGAGTAACAAAAAACCTTCTGGACCATTTGGATCTTGCTCAAAATTCACCTAAAAATTGGAATATGTAAACAAGAAACCCAACATCCCCTTAATTAAATATTTCCCTACCTTGCATGTGCAAAGAATCTTCCAAAAATGATTCAGTTTCCTAGTTTATTAACTATGCTTCCAGATATAATTATGTATTAGCCAGGGATATGAATTCTCTCACTTGTAATTATGTGGTCTCATTAGGAACCTGACTGTGCAATAGGAAATCAGTGATTAAACTTTCATTCAGCATCATTTCTTCCTCAGTCTTTGGAGCAGGTGTCAGCATTATTCTCTGGTGGTATTTTGTTGAGTACCTGCGCTGTTAGTTAGGATGAAAAGTTATGATGATTTATTATGTCTTCCTGAGATGCTTTATATTTTGTGGGTTTTCATGGCATTTAATGCCATAAATAACTCCCTTTGGGTCATTTAAAGCAAGAAGGTCAGGTTTTTGTTTTTCCCTGACACAGCAGAACCCAGATTAAGTATAAAAGCACAAGGTGATTTTCTCTGTTATGAAATTCCTATGGGATAAGAATAATGTAAGCGATTCTTTCAAGTGAGAGCTCTAACTGGGGCAGCCCACTAGTGAGTCAACTTTGTCCTAGCAGGCAGTAGTGAAATCACACTGGTATTCTTAGAAGTACAACAATTTCACTATAATCTCAAGCAAAACCTGAAATAATGTTTGATAGGACTTAATTGACATTTAACCTAATGATCTTCTAAATGCCACACGTCTCGTACTCAGGATCAAGCAGTGGTTACACATGGATTCCTCTCACTCAGCCTCTCTCCGGTTTGAACATTAATTCAACATTTTCATTCATAGTCATCCATATTGGTTTTCAATATTTTATGATTTTTCTTTATCTTATTTCTTCAAAGTTTCAGACATCTGGCCAAAAATCATATTTTCATTATCTTGCTTATCTGCAATGTTCTCGATCACTTTTATCTCTATTGAACTTATTTTCGATTTATAAATAAAAGCTTTAGACACATACAAGAGAAGCTTGTCAAAGTTTTGTTTCAAATTTACACTAGAAGGAACTCAGGTGGCCAGCTGAAATATTGACTTTGGTAAGACGACTTTCAAAGTAAAAAAAGATTTATCAGTATTTATTTATCTATTTTTTGTTTATTTTCATTTTTTATTTTTTATTATTATTATTAAAAAATTTCCACCTCCTC